>JAVQIZ010091923.1:0-25752 GCA_036023535.2 Galaxias brevipinnis
GGGGGGGGGGGGGGGGGGGGGGGAGGGGTTGGGCTCATGTACATTTGAACAGATTTGTCAAGCATGTGGTCTGTGAAAAAAAAGCGAACAAACGCACTCACTCACACACACACAGAGCAGGAATGTGTGTGTTGTTAGCCTTGTTGCTAACTGTTGCGTGAAGAGTGGACTCCTTCCAACACTGTTGATCATCCAGCCTAATCTACAAGGAACGACCCTGAACCATTTGTCTGTTTTTGGAGCTACTCAACTAATTCATCACACAAATCGAAAACCCATTCCGAAAATTGCACACCTGCATGTTATTTCATAGCGAGAGTGAACTCCAGTGATTTCCAGACCACTGTCAAACTGTATGATGGAAGGAACTGCTATTACCCCTAAAACTTTAGAGAAGTTACATTTTCTATTGTTAGGCCTTTGCTAACTGACAGGCTATTTTTATAAAGTACGTTTTACAATATTCCCGCTCACGCCAGGGTTAGGGGTCAAATCACGTGACAAATCTAAACGTGACGGCTCTCACAGCAGACACAGTCTGTCAGAGTCAGTCAGGTTAAGGGAATAATTGAAGTAGTCACTGAGAAAGTGGTTGGGAGAAAGCAATTTGAGAAAAAAGAAAGATAGCAGTTTTTATTGTGAGAGAAATGAGAGCCGATGAGCAATAATCAGTGCTGTTGATTAAATACATATGCACAAAAACACACCAAACCTCATATCCAGTACATTCACTCACTGATTCACTGACTGACTGGCTGACTGACTCACTCACTCACTCACTCACTCACTCACTCACTCACTCACTCAGATGCAGCGATGGCAGTGATGTGGTTTTGACCCCCCCCCCCCAGTGTAGTAGTTGGCTCTTTCAGGAGGAACAAGGGGATAAAGAGGAATTGCTGTGCATTCCCTCCGAGCGGCCAGCTGCTGTGCGTGTGTCTGCCAGCTTGGTTCATGTTTTATGACGAAGGCCTTTGAAACACACAAGGCGTGCCGCCCCTTCCCTTCTCCTACATGTGGTGCAGCTGCCCAAAGGGGTGTGCCGCACGGCTAACACAAATTCCACCCAAGGTCAGGGGGTTCCCCTCCCAGATTATCTCCGCTGGAACCAGAGACCCTAAATTGGACGTAACATACCACTTTTCTGTGTTTGTAATCCAGTTTAAACATTGGACCCCCCCCCCTCACCCCCCCACCCCTCCCTCTGTGCGTCCTTCCCCTCCTCCACTTCGTTGCCGCAGATCAAAGACACGACTGGATATAAAACATCACCTTCCTGTGCCTCTAATCCAGATTATGTGCAGGGGGGGGGGGGGCATGCTACCACTTCCTCCTCCTTCAGTAGACCGGGCAGCCAGAGATCTGTGGGTTCTCTTCATGATGTAATGGGGCTGTCATTTCATGTTATCGACTGTAACGCACCGTGTGTATATTACAGTTTGTTCAAATTTGCTATGACACTAATCTTTTTAAACGTTAGACACAGCACTCAAAACCGTCACCAGGCTGTCATGTGTTCAAAATCTTGCATTTCGCATTCATTTCTATGAAGAAAGCTAGCAACTTGGTACGATTGGTTCAAATTACTAATTTATGATAAATACCACAGGAAAACATTCTATGAAGAAACATTGCTACTTCGTAATCATTGGTTCAAATAACTTTATTTTTACTTTATAAATTTATAATGAAATAGACAAATTCTTTAGACTCAACATACCGATATTTTCACTTTTTAGTTGTTGGTACAATTCTATAATATTGATACATGTTTCACTATGGTAATGAAAGCATTTCCATAAAAGGAGTAGTAAAGAGAAACAGTGACATATATTGAGCAAAATATGTCATATAAAATCACAAACTAATTTAACTGTAAGTGCAGCTACAAAGTGTCAAACCACAAAATCCTCCACAAACGACTGTGTTGAAATACGAAACCTTGTCCTCTAGAACGTCACTTCTCACCACCTCTCAAAGGAGGCCCAAGGCACCTCTCAGCAGGGGTACGGCCATTTCACTCACCCCCACTTCCTCATTCATAACCAGCCTGCTTCATGTTGTTGCCATGTTACTGTGGGTGAATGCTAATCTTTTTATACTCATACTAGAATGTGAACTCCTAAATCATCTGTAATAAGTTGTTAGAGTAGCATTGCAAAAGCAATGACAGAGCATACCGTCAAACCAAAAGACATTTTCTGTAAAAGGGGTTTATAGGACTATAGAATCAGTGTCTGATAAAGGATGGTGATAAAGTTTTGGAAAAAAAAAATGTATTTGGATGATCTGTTATGAGTTCTGTGTCTGGAGTTTTAAAAAAAAATACCATAATGTTTTGTTATCAGTTATTAGTTATTTGTTATTAGGGCCGAAGCAAACATAAAACACTATATTTAATGAAAGAATAACTTGCCAAAGAGGCTATCTGTGTACACAAACATTTATAAAAGTATTCTAATTTAGTATGATAATATTAATTATCCTTGTTTGAGTAACTGGTAGGCTACATTGCACAACTGGTGATATCTAACTCCGATACTGAGAATGGGTTCAAGAAGGCTAGATGAAAAGAAAATAGCAAGAGAAAAAAAGGAGAGAGAGAGAGAGAGAGAGAATACATTTTTTGACACAAAACAGCGTGAACGACACAGACCAGGTGGTAATTAGGATATATACATAATATAGCACATAACCAAAACACTCGCAGACTGTCACTTGAAAAGCACCGCCTGTTTATTTGACCAACCTCGGGTCAATAGGCCGCCGTCTTGCTCCGAAGAAAGTCGTTGGACCGGAACATTAGCACAATAAACACGTGGCACAGAGCCAACACGGTCTGGGGGGGGGGCTGTCCCTTATTTCTACCACATGTTGGGGATCCTCAGTGGTCAAGCTAACCCCATGGATGTGAGACAACACAGTCTGGGGAAACTGTCCCTCATTTCTACCACATGTTGGGGATCCTCAGTGGTCAAGCTAACCCCATGGATGTGAGCCAACACAGTCTGGGGAAACTGTCCCTCATTTCTACCACATGTTGGGGATCCTCAGTGGTCAAGCTAACCCCATGGATGTGAGCCAACATGGTGTGGGGAAACTGTCCCTTATTTCTACCACATGTTGGGGATCCTCAGTGGTCAAGCTAACACCATGGATGTGAGCCAACACAGTTTGGGGAAGCTGTCCCTTATTTCCAGTCTGGGGAAACTGTCCCTTATTTCTACCACATGTTAAAGATCCTCAGTGGTCAAACTAACCCCATGGATGTAAGCCAACACAGTCTGGGGAAACTGTCCCTCATTTCTACCACATGTTGGGGATCCTCAGTGGTCAAACTAACCCCATGGATGTGAGCCAACACAAACAAATATATAATGTCTATAATCCTCACATTTATTTACACTGCAGAGACCAACACGATGGACCAGGATGTGTGAGAATACTTAGTATATACTCAGTACTGTACAAAATGAACGTTAATGATAGAATTTTGTATGTATGCTTTCAAATACTACACACTCAATGTAACTTCACAGTGGAAATGGTGACAATAGTGTGTCAAAACACAAACAAGTACAGTACGGTGCAAAAGTTTTAGGCAGGTGTGAAAAATCATGCTTCAAAGTAAGAATGGTTTCAAAAATATAAGTGTTTATTTTAAGTGTGAAAAGAAAATCTATATCAAATCTATGCCCTTTGCCCTCAAATAAAGCATCCCCTGCCTAAAACACATGCACAGCACTGTAGGTTTGCATACTTTACAATTACAGAATGATTCTGTCACCATGTACGTCCTATCTTTAAAAAAAAAAAGCAAAGGGACTAGATTTGACTGCACCACTCTCTTTCCTTCCTCTGATTTGCCCGTCAAGCAGTGCCCCGTCTTGGGCGAAGCGAGCAGGGGGGGAAAAAAGCAACAGCAGCCTGGCCTCTTTTCAATTTCTGAGCACAGCTGAAGCAGTGTCTCAGCCCTGTCTGCCGCGGGGTGTGTGCCAGCGTGGGACAGGTGTCTGAACACTGGGCAGCACTGCTGAGCCTCTGGTTTTACTGTCCGGCTTAGCACTGGTACAGAACGTCCTACGAACGTCTTACAGTCCCACCGTGGAATCGCGTTGAGATGAGTGTTATTTTGTTGAAAAGGAATGGTACACGGACTTTATGTTGAGATGAATGTTATTTTGTTGAAAAGGAATTGTAACAGGCACTTGACCATCCGAGAACATGTTTGTTTTGCTTCGAGTGAAGGGAAAATGTCAGTCATGGAAGCCATGTTTTCGTTTTGTGTCGATTTTCATCAGATTAGAACTATGTAATTTGTAGATGAACTATCACGGGAATAGATTGTTTGCACTGTAGGGATTTTTCAGTAAAGGATCATGTCAAGGAGCACTGCCAGTTAAACCCGCTAAAAACATGACGAGGGAAAACCCGCTGGTAACAGCTGCATGTCCCAGAGTCTAGGCCTGACTTCACACTGAATCATTGACCTACTTTGAGCTTTGTCATCCTTTAGGGTTATGAAAAAACAAAACCAAAAAAACCAAAACGTCTTCCTCTTATTAGACCAATTCAACACCCCGACAGGTGCACTTTGTGGGTGGGTGTGAAGTGTCACGTTCTCCCAGGACTTGTTCGTGCGGAGCCGAAACGTGACCTTGGCGTCGTAATGATCTCCCATTCGTCACCTGCAGTCGCATTCCACTTCAGTGCACGCCCGTGTCTGTGTCTCAGCACCACCTCTGGCCGTGGCATTGAATCAGGATCAAACAGGAGAGAAAAGGGGGACGTCGGCTGCTCACATCTGCTCCTTCCATTTGTTATGGCTTAACCTGACTAGGTTGATGGCATGAATGGCCTTCCTTGTTTTAGAAAATGTTTTACGGTCTGTAAAATTGGTAAGGTGTGTGAGGGTGTATTTGTGTGCGTGTGTGCATGTGCAAATGGGGATTGGGGGGGGGGGGGGGGGTACTCCGCAATGAAATCTTAAGGGGGAACACTTCAAGTAAGTCTCTAAGGTAAAACACATAGGTTGAAATTTACAGCCAAATCTCCCTCTTACCCTGGCAGTTTTTGTTTAGTTTTCTTTTTCTTCATCCACAGAGATTTTCTAACTTGCTGCCAGGCATGTTGTTTATGTCAGGAACCACATGGTATTTATATCAATTCTATCCCCAGCAGTCCTTCAGGACATCTTCTTGTTTTTCAGAGAGAGAAATATCATCATTGCCTCAATAAACTGTGGACTCAAATATTGACAACACAATAGCTCACGGCACGGTGTTTGCACAGCTGCTCAGCACGGAGACGCACCGGTCTGATCAGATCACCCAGAGAAATGTTTCTGATCGCTCCACTCTGAGGTAAACCGAGGTAAAAGGAGCGACAGTTCCAACCGCTATTTGTTGGGAGATGAATGCCATTCGAATAATGACTTGTTTGCCCGAGGGGTTATAATTTCCTTGCAGTCTTGATGCTTTGCTTGCGACATTTTATCACACAAATAGCGTCTAATTCAATTAATTTAAAAAGAAAGGAACTAATCAAATCAAAAAAGGAAATGTGTATTACTATTTTCTGAACTTTTAAAATATTCTATTTGTGAATAAATGTTGATCTGGTTGGTTGATTAAACGTTCTCTATTCTCAAGGCATAAATTGACATATTCAAATTACTTTACATAATTGAACTCTGTATGTATACAAACCTTGTTGACCCCCAACAGCACTGAATTAAGAATCCAATTACCTTATGCTTAATGTTCGAATGGAGACGAAAAAACAATACTAATTATAATAGTATAAAACAGCACTACGAGAATATGCAAATCTATATTACAGCATCATTTTATTATAAAAACAAAAGATGTGCAGAGTGTGTCACAGAGGCTAGACTGCTAAATGTTCTGGGTCGTGAGATTAAAAACGTGTAATCTAAGTGTTCTAGTAAATGCAGGAAGCTAGGCTTCTTTAAGCCCCAGACATGTATAAAAAAAATTATGTAACACAGGAAGTGAGTGTTCATCAAAGGATCACAAAACGTGGTGCGCCCATTGCATAAGCCCAGATCACTAATTACTGTATATACTGCGTATTATGTGACGAGACCAGTTTGATATGCCCCCCCCCCCCCACACACACACACACACACAAAAAGTATGACATCTCTCAATGAAAGTTTGGTTCCCTTTAACAAACTGAAGCCTAAGAGATATCAGGGCTTAATACAACGTGGCTAAATGCCATGATAGAAACAAAACAGATGATGTGACATGAATTGACTGTTTATTGTCCAAATCTTAGCAAAAGGCACCGGGATTATTCAAACAAAGGAGCAGGCACTGTATTGTTCTGATTAAACATTGGTTCAATATCAAACATAAAACCACAAGCAGATTTTAGTAGTTTGTTTTTTTTTGCATTAGAGATTTGCATGGTACTTTGAGCATGTCAATGAATTAGGAAGTAGTCTGTGGTATACAGTGGCTTTGGCCCAAGCTAATCAGAGAAGCATTTAGGAAAAAGGGGACATTTGTGCAGAAGGACATGCTCCTTGTTAGGTTCCTTGCTAGTTCCATCTCAAATCACAGGCCAATACAAATATCATATGAGGTTATTATCTGGCAACATACACTTTCTGATCAGTAGTAAAAAAACAAGTCTGATTTCCAATAAGTAGTCTTATTGCAAAAGTCCATACATTTTGATAATGAAATAATGAAATAATTATAAATATTGCTTCTTGTGGCCATGTCTTAACTAACACCTCTGAATACATAATCCTAAATTCCAAGCATGAAATGGAAGTCAAATGACCTAATTTCCTTTTTTTTTTGGGTCAAAAGCCAGACTAAAACTCTTAAACGGTGTGATATTCCTGGACAGCTATACAGTATACTATTGAAAGGTTCAAAGGTCAACACTGCCATACCGTCCTATTGTACTACCGGGAACAGATACCACACATGTCACTTATTCAGTGTGACGCTGCCAGACAAAAATGGGATTTTGCTGCAGCTTCCTGATGCTCTCTATGCTCTCTGTGAATGTGGGACTACGAGATAATCTGGATGAGGACAGGGATTACAGCTGTCTCTCTAACCTGTCAGTGATACACTGTGCACTGATATAATACCAACATTGAGTCCAGTCCCAACGCTTCATAGTTTACTGACCTCATAAGCAGTATTTGTTTTTACTTCTGTCATTTCATGTGTCAGATTGAACTGAAACCTCATCAAGAAATAATCTTCAATAAGAAGCCATTTTTCCTCCATAAATGAGGAGCTGTAGACAGTGTAATCGTAATGCAGAGTCATCGTAAGACTACAGGAATTAAAAATCACAAGGGCAGTGATTCTCACAAGATTTGATTTGCATTTTAGTGGGAGAAAATACAGTAAATAAAATAAACAATGCAAGGCACTCATAACACAATGGAACACAACCATCACATAATGAATGCGTTAGACAAGGCTACCACAGCAATACAGCACCATATCTTTCAAAATAAAAAACCTAATTCAAACTTTGTACAATCACTCAATATGTGGACTGTGCTGCCTGACCAGTTCTTCGTGGACTCAGCCTGCAATTAACTCTCACAACTAGTACAGCCATTGCTGTATCAACTCTAGATTTGCAATGATTTTGTTATCCGTTGATATGATTGCCTTCGACAGAACAATGGAATCATTATTTCAATCTCCTTTGGCCTTTTTTTCTCAAATTGTTGTACAACAACAATATTCCCCCTAGATTACGAGTAACTGAATCCTTAGGAGAATGCCACACAGGCACGGAACTCCAGCAGCAACTTCTGCATGGCCCTCCAGCATTCCATGACCAACATTCTAAGGTTCTATGGAATTCTGTAAGGAGAAGTGGTGGGCCACCCACACATTGGGCACGTGTTTTAACTTTAGAAAAACTGTGCTTTTTGAGCGCCCAGACGGACTGAAAATCAACGAACCTGTGATCAGCTAAATGGACTGAAACTGTCAGTTGTCCCGTAATATGAGAATTGGTAGCTCCCAAAGGACACACCAGTCCCTGTAATCAATCGGTCTGGTAATTATTATTTAGGACTGCAAAATACTGACATTGGCACAGCTCATAAAGTACATGGACCATTTTCCTCCACTTAAAAACGACATAACAGAACAAAAAAAAGAGTAGGGCGAGCAGGGAGCCAAATATGTGCAGTGTTGGTGTCTGAACGAATTCTTTGTTTTCACAGAACCGTGGAGTGTCCCGTGGGACCTGTGAAAAACAGTTGTTTCTGAAAACATGGTTTTGTTGTTTTATTTAAACCAACAAATAGAAGAGGCAGTAGACACAATGGGGTTATCCTTTACTGGACCTAAACCATTAGGACCAGCACTGTCTACAACCTCCCAGTGGCAACAGTTGGAATCAATACACACTTAGCCTATAGCATCAAGTTTTATAATAGCCTGACAAAACGAATTAGATTTGATGCAGGGGCTGCATGAAAAGCAATGTTCACTGTCTGGGATTTATTAAGAAAAGTGGCGATTTCAAGCCAAACTCTGCAGATATGATAAGTATGCTGGGAATTGCAAGATGCCGCATATTTTGAGGAGACGGTCCAGTGGCCAGGGCTGAAAGATGCTGCACATCTGTTGCTGTTATCTACCCGATAGAAAAACAACACACAGAGCCACACAGCCTCTAGACGTAGACCTTACAGTATGGCTACTTCATCCATCTAAACGGTGAGCTCACAAACCCAATCCAAGCCTACCAACATCCAAATATCCTTTGACGTCTCGAAATAACTCAAAAAACACTTCGAAAATACATAAAAAAAAATACGCACAGTTGAATAAAAGCATTTGGACAATATAAATATATGATTCTACTATATCATAACTATACTGCTGAACTCTTCAAAAGTTGGTTGGATTTTCATCGATGATACGGCATGTTTTATCTTCCACCGACAGCGGGACAAAGAGTGCTACTTTAGACCGTTTTCAGAGCACATATAATTCTTCCCCTCCCCTTGCTGGAGCGTTAAAAGGGCATAAGAGCACACGACCGTCCCAGTAAATCCTGCCTTCGTCTAGCCGGCTGCCCATTACACCTCCAGGATTCCCCCTTTTCTCTTCCTTCTGTCCAGGGGGCGCTCATTACGTCACCCGAGCAGCACCTGCCCCTGAGGGAGGGGTGGAGCCAGACATCTGTCTCTTCACCTGCAGACACCCCCAGAGCTCTTGTAAATCTGCGTGGCTTAATGAGGCTCCCATAAAGCTAGGTTTTTTTTTAATGGGGCTGTCTGACCTTCTGGTATCTTCCGCCCGCCCCTAGTCAACCAAAAAAAAAAGAGAGAAAGCAGAAAACAACTTGAAGGACTGGCTGGTGATTTGGTGAACAAACTGAGAGATACAGCCATACAAATGTGCTCATTCCAGAGCAGTGTGTCAGACTCTGGCTCACTGGCCCATAGCATCGTGGTGGGAGGACTAGCATTGGGATCTGCCCCAGAGAGACTCCTTAACCGTGGGGTCAAGGAGACTGAGGCCGCACACTCAGTCAGCGTCAAGTGGCCCTGCGCCAATCGGTTTGATACACTGCATGTTAACATTACCGCTAACACTCCTGCTTCAGGAAATTCACATATTTTTCTTTCAAAGACAGTTTTGCAGGGCCAGATTGTGACAATAGGATATAATAGCAAGGCAAAGGACATAATTTTTTATAGTGGTAGTTTTATTAATTTTGGGACGTTTTTAGTTTGCTTAACTTTTGAAAGGCTTTCGACATTTAAGGCATTCCATGGCCTATGAATTACACAGTAAAAGGTTTGGGCTGAAAACACCTATTGTTAACCTGCACTATCGCTGTTCCCTATGCTCACAACCCCCCCCCTTCCGTAATGGTTTCCACTCCATTTACAGTATTATGTCTCTGAAATAATCGACTAATTCTCTCATGGTAGAATTTAAAAACAACATCTAATAAACATCATAACACTAGCTTAGCATTAGTCTTAAAAAGCTTGTAAGGTCAAATATAAATCTGCCTGACAACAGTACCAGCTCTATAATGAGTGACCTGAGTGTAAAAGAATGTCTACCTGGACAATAGCCACAATGCTTATTGAACTATTGTACCGATTGTAGGTGAGGGCAGGGAAAAACAAAACCAAAAAAAAAAACATGAGTTTATGAACACCCCAAAGCTACTTACTGCATTATTGGTGAGCCCGTACTTTATGAAGCAATAGACTGCTTGGAAAGCATGGATTTTCAGCAGCAGGAGGAACCGGTCCAAATCCTTGAGAAGAATGTCCAATCTCAAGTATAACAGGGTTACGTTTTTTGGTTGTGTTTTTTACCGTTGTTTAACCAGGTAAGTCCAACTGAGCACGAGTTCTCTTTTGCAGTGGCGACCTGGCCCCATAGGGGGAAATTGACCAACTCCAATTCTATACCAGTGCCTGGTCTGAGTATTGACAGGAGGATTAGCCCTAAACATGTTTTTGGTATTTAACCTAATCGAGACACCTAACCCAGTCATATACTAACCTGGTATAACCCAGACAGTCTTTCTGTCTGAATCTTGAGTCTACCACTTGCACAACTAATGAACTTCTAGTTCATAGTTATAATAAGGCTAGACACACAATGACGACGTTCATGAGAGGACAGCGTTGTGTTTGTGTCAGTATTATTTCTTTATATATTTTGCAGCCTCTTCTTCTGTGGTCCCATGCTGGTCTAAGAATAGCTGGCATGCAAAGGTGACATCCCCTTTTCCTCCTAATCAGAAGGGAGTAGGGATGAAACATTCCTTACACAGTATCTCACAGTCAGTGGATGACTTTGGAATTCGATAGGATGGCCAAATATTCATTAGTAGAGTAAGTGTGCTTCATGCTCTGAGGATTTGGGTAATCCATGTGAATCTGATGACATTATAGCATATCCCTGGCGGGTAGGTTACCAAGCCAACTGGATTAGAGTTTGAAGCTCAGTCCACTATACGAAATGTTATAGTCATTCCACTGACTGGTAAAAGTAAAACATCCAGACTAAATGCTAAATCATAAAAAAAAATGAAATATGTGATGAGTTATGAAACAAATAGTGAATAACTAATCACTAATCACAGTTAGTAGTACTGTAACTGATGAAGCATTTAGTCTTAGCATGTAAAACAGAATCAACCCAATTAAAAAGGAAATTGTCCATACTGTAAAATAAAACAAAAAATAACAACAGCATTTGTTAGATCTGCTATTTCACGTACAGTGAAGCAACATGTACGCTAAGGATTCGCTAAGAAAGGGGAAAACACCTTTTGCAACGACTTGGCAACTCGGATAGGAATTCCTTGTCAATCAAATTCAGCACCACAGCCAGTAGAGAGCTCCCGCAAGCATCAAGAGACAGATAGATATCTGACTAAGCCTGCGCCTTGACCAAATAAAAACATCCAGGCAATAACACGCACACACACACGCACACACATTCACGAAAACAGGCGCGCGCGCCCATGCACGCACTTTCACTTATCTTCCAATTCGTTTCTCCTTTGCACTATACATTCTGTCTGTATCCGTCACACGATAGACTGACTACACTTGCCGGTGATGCTCGTCAGCGCCTGCCTAATCGAGTCTCAATCAAAATACTAAATACACATTTCGTTGTTGCCATTAACATAAATTGGAACATATTAAAGACATCCGTTTATTCGGTTTTCAAAACATTGTTGCACACTTCATCTATCAAAGTTCCTATTATTTTTAGCCGTGCGTAAAACTGTGCGTTATGGCAACGGAGATGACCATCAGCCTTTCGGCTTAGTCTCTGCACACAAGAGCGCACAGAGAACCTAGACCTTATGTCAAATTGAACTCACCACAATCTTTGCAGAGCACTTTGCTGACATCTTTCCGAATAGTCCGGCGCGTCTCCACAGGTGGAAACACAGGGCTGAACACTAATGTGTCATTCGTGGGCTCCATGAAGAACATATACCTCGTGTCTTTAATCAACGTCACACATGTATCTCCCTTGTCCCACAAAATAGAAACTATAGAATCTTTTTCCAAACCTCCAGCTTTAACATCCCAAACTTGGTTGACCTTTATCATAATCTGGTACGGTTCCACAGCTACCCAAGTCCGGTTCGGAGCAGCTGTTTTTGATGGCAAATCAGGTTGTCGTCCTTCTGCCATAACTTCAGTGTGGTTCCTTTTCACACGAGCTCTTTGGTTACGAAGTTTTTCCCGCTCTCGTTGATTGATATCCCTCGCGCGTCCCAGCTCTTGAAGCTTCCCTTCAAACACAACTGTCGAACGGTGCACCAACTCCTGCACCGGGGCCACGGGAGAGGGGTTACAAGTCATACTGCACAGACCCCCATGAGGAGAGATGGAAAAGGACGCATAAATTCCGCAGACAAAATAAATAGTAAATGAACTCGGTCTCTTTGCAATGTGCGTCCTCATATTGGCGAAGGGGATGTGTGCTGAAGAAGCCTGAACGAAGGCAAGAGCCGGTAAGAAAGGGAAAGTGGACTAATCGGGTGGTAAAGTAAGTGTGATCCCTCTGATCCCTCCGTTCAGTTGCAGCTAGTGTAAGCCACTACGAGAGTGGGCGGAGCTGGTGATGGGACAGTCTCACTCTCTTCTCACTGCATCCCCTGCGTGTGTTAGGATTTCCTTTTCTCACAAGACCAATGCGTGTGCGCGTGTGCGTGTGTGCTGTGTTTAAGGGACGAGGAGTCAGGGTGGGGTATGTATCATACAATAGAAAATGTAAACGTATGGCTTTGACAAGCTTTGGCCAAATAATGTAAATATATAATTAGATATGCGAGTTATGCGATGTCTATGTACTGTAAGACAATTTATATCAAGTCACTTGTGCCAGTTGCCAACAACTAACTTTGCTCTACCTCCATTTTAAGTAAACAGCAACTATTGTTAATTCTGTTTACAGAGAAACAGAATGAAATATGTGATTTTTTGGTTAGTTTGATCTTTGTATATCAGAGCATAATCTTGGATTATATGAGGTAAAACCAGGCTTTTCCTGGGACTGGCAAAGCTTATAAATTATGTGAGGTAAATGCCTATAATTAACAAACTATTTCCCTGTTTTTGTAATTCAAACATCAAGATATTTTGATTCCGCCATAAATCTATCATAATCTGTATACATTCCTCTATACATTCTGTTCACATTCCAACATGATAAACACCATGCCTACAACACTCTACCCATGCCCAGTTCTAGAACACTCCAGGCTCCCATTCTAAGCCTTAATGTGTTCCATAAGTTTGCTTCTAGTATATCATGTTCTTCTGAACCCAGCAGGGCAAGACTATCCATTGTGAGTGTGTGTGTGAGTGTGTGTGTGTGTGTGTGTGTGTGTGTGTGTGTTTGCAGGGAGACTAATGGCACGCTCCAGTTGGGGACACATGCAGGGGTTTGTCTTGTCTATCTAGGCATGCCTAGCCCAGGACACACACCCTGCGGTTAGTGAGTCAATCACCCAAAGCCCCTCTACCCTCTCTAACACACACACACACACACACACACTAGTCCCTCTCATCTTGGCTCATGCCATGGCATGACAGGCCGGGTCCAGGCAGTAACAGATCCTACCCCAGCCACAACAGCCTATGCTTGGGCAGCTGCACATGAGAGGGGCGCCTGTAGGCCTGGAGGCTGCCTTCCACCTGCTAGGGGTAGCCCATAGAAATCTGAGAACTAGAATGGGTATATCTTATGTTTTTAATTTACTATGGCTGAGTCTGCATGGGAGCCACCGTTTAAGTCAAATCTTCTGGCCGGACAGGCTCGGGAATCATATTATAGTTTGGTGCCACAGCTGTAAGTCTGGCAGAGAGCATCCTATTATCTCCTACAAAGCGGCCAAACTTCCACTGGCTTAGTGACAGTTTGCAGGGAAGCCAACATGGGGCTGGGAGGGTTGAGACGTCACCTGTTGCAGTTGCACAGGAACACATCATTTTTTAAACCTCTTTGGGAAAGCCCCAGCTCGACAACTGAGCTATTTAAGCCTCCCTGGTTTCTGCTGCTTTCTTAAAAAGGGACCTTCTTATCCATAATAATGATAACTAATAAACGTTTACAAATGCACACAAGCACCAACTTGCAATACAATGTATGCTGTAAATGTGTTATTGTCTCAGTCATACTACAATAGTTAAGCAAACTGAAAACTTTAGAAAACTAAAAACCTACAATTACAGACAATATATCATATGCACTGCCCTAGTCAACCCACTTGTCTTGATCTAGAGATTCAAAACACCTAAAAAGCGTTAACTTACATTTTACAGCCACCTAAAAAAGCCACCAAATACATATTTTATATGAGAACAGAAAGGATGAAAGCAGCACCTCTTAACTTTTAACCTTTTATCACAATTCTGAAACATTCCAAAACCAACTTGTTTCAACTTTGAACCCCCTGTGCCGAGATCTTCTAAGACTGCAGCAGCATTGCTAACGTGAAGGGAGGTTTCGAATGAGAGGTGCTGGACCAATCCCTTTATCTGACAGATAGTCCATCGAGAGGCGTGACATCATCGCTAATCTCATTCACCACCCATCATCGATCTCTTCAACACAAAAAAAAAAAGGTCTGAGGTCTGATTTGCACATTCTGAATCATTTGAAGAACGTTTCAAGGGAAAAAATAGGAATAACTAGCCTATTAAACTACAGGACAAAGACAGGTAATTTCAGGTAAAATCATCTTTGTATTTAGGAAGAAATTGTTATTTGTCACAACCTTGAGTATTGTCGAATCCGCATGTGCAAGATGCTTAGCAAACCTGTAAAACACTACAGTTAAATGGCAAATTGGCTATGGGGAGCACTGTAGCTAAACTGAGGATATTATGAAGTTTAGATGTGGTACAGTAATTTACAGATACAGAAATGGCCACAATCAATATTTCTGTCTATATCCCCTACTGCATAACAGGTTTAGAAAGCAAACAATAACTGCCTTCCAAGATCTTTTCTTGACTAAACGTACCCCCCCCCCCACACACACACACACCACATACACATATAAAAAACGGTGGTCAGTGCATTGCATTAATCAATAGCAAATTAGGTTAAGTACTCATGCCTGAGCACTCACAGGACTGCTATCCAATCCGATAACGGAATACGTCACCCTTACAGGTTCCATGTAACTTCCACAGTAGCCTCATGTGGGTCTCCAGCCACTTCATCTTCCGAGATGTCCCACCACATCAGTGACCTCAACAGTAACCTGTATTACATAGCCTCACACAACCAGTACACGACATCATCATATATAATGGAATTATGGGAATGAGTCACCATAAAAGGGACAATGACTGGCCTTTGGTAGTGCCATCCTATCGGATAGAAAGGTGGCCCATTCCCAATGCATGTTTATGCAAACCATCGAAACTAATGCATTTGATGGATTTGGATTAAACGGTGCAGAAAATCGAACAATCTTAAAAATAATTATGGTATATTATTCTTTCAAGGCAAAAAAATTTGCCATCGTAATATTGATTTAAAATGTTCCTTTTTATTAAGGTCTATTAATTTTCGAAAGAGAACTCCCTCTGTCTGACCAATTTTTTGTGACTAATTGATATTATGTAAAAACTAGATACTAGAATACAGTGTTCAGCATTTTAACAAAAAAAAAAATCCCTCTCCCAATTATAATGGCACAAGTTAATCACCTCTCAGCTTTCATAACATATGCTGTGTGTGTCAGCATTTAGGGGAGTCAGTTGCCCGTGAAATAAAGAGGCCCTGTGGGAGATCTTGCAACACGACATACAAGCTTGCCAAGTTTGACTCAAAAGAATTTAGCCACTTGTCATCCATCATTGTTGGTGAATTTCATGAATAGGAATCCTAACATCAGCCCTGCTCACAGGAACAGCACAGCAGTGCTGGTACTCCCCATTTAGAAGTGGTCAATTAAAGCTAAATCTACAAAATGCAGGTCTCCAGAAAGAAAAGGGACCACAAGCCTGGTTCATGAGGCAAGGGGGACTGTGGGGATGTGATGTGACCTTTCCTTTTATGTCGCACTCCAACAAGGGAAAGAGATGACAAGGTTTTGAGAAAGGGCAAACATATGAATGATGTGTAAGGCTGGAACAGCCCGGAGAAGTTCTGGTATAGAAATCCCCTTTCGTGATTCGTCCTCATGTCCCCAACTGGCCAGACAGGATAAAAAAAAAAAAAATCTTCATGGGCGAGTTGCCAAAATCTATCGATTACACGACACACGTGACATGTAACCACAACGCCACCAGGCATACTGAAGCCGTTTCAAAGCAATTAATTTCACAGGTCACCTGCTGTTTCCTATTTAATTCCCTCCCAGCTAGATATAATTTAATGGACCAGCGACCGCTGTCAGCTATTCCACAGGACAGTTCCCTCAATTCAAGAAGTCATCAATAAAAACAACGAACACCCCCCCCTCTCTCTTTTCATTGGTGCTGTATGCACAAACCCACTACCCAACATGAACTAACACCACTCAACTAAGTAATTCCACATTGCTCTTTTTAGCCTATAGGTAGATGGGAGTGATGTAAACCGGTCTGTGAATGAGCTATAAAACAAGTGACCATGTCCATAAAATAGTCTAATACTGACAGGCTGCACCTCTTACGACCTTATTGACGAGGATGGCGTGCTTTTAAGCAGGCGTATAAAATAAAGGCTGTCGGTTGAAAACGGGAGCGCTGCTGCTTTTACCGGACCAGTGCGTCTGGGCTGAGCCTGGGCCGAGTCACCTGGGGGGTTCCAAATGTTCCAAATGGCCGGAGGACCAATGAGCTGCAACCATGCAGGAAGCAGGGGAAATGTAAAACCAAGACACGGTTGTTAGTACAGCAGTTAAGTTGATAAGGGCTTCACCTCAGAGGTGGAATGGTCGGAAAGAACAGGCCTAACTGCTAACGACAACCACTGAATACAGTCTCAAATCTAAATTGTTATTGAGTTTTGCTTGTGTCGGGATTCCTTAATACCTAGATATTGTGGGTGGTATATTACAATGAGCTAAACATGTCTTTGGTTTCAGAAAACTGGGGCCTTAGAAATAACAATTTGAACAGAAGCGTTGTTTTGACTGATCACCAACTTCAGTCAACACTGCTATCTATCTGAGGAAACATTTAACAGCTACTCCCTTTAACAGTTACAGGCTCCAATCAGTTCTACAACGTAAAATTAGATCTCCATCTAAAATACACGATTTCTTCCCACAAAACACACTATATCTGACAAATAACACCAAATTCTCCCAGGTAATCCCCATGGACGTCTGCCGATTTTTAATCTCTCGACCGCTGAGATTAAATGTGCACATGGACGCAGACGCCAACTATTTTCCTTTTGCTGATCCCCTGAACTCTCATGACCACGATGTCCTGGCTTTAAAGTCCGAACAGATTTGCCTTCTATTCCATTTCGAAAGGTCAACATTAACGTATGGTGAACGTAGAGAAATTCATACATACAGAATAAAGATTATTTACTTTTAAATTGAATTATTTAAATTTTTATTAATTTAACATTTAAAAGGTAGCTGATATGTTGGTTTTGAGTGATTCATATTTCAAAACATTGTAAAACAACAACAACAACAACAATAATAATAAATCCAAGATTTTTTATTATCAAATTTTATTAAACAAAATAAATTGTAAAAAAAAATTGTAATTTATAAACCATTATTATGAATTATCTAGATTACACTTGGAATGAACATTCCTATAACTTTCACAGAACATACAATGTGAATACCGTGCTTGTTAGTAGCCTTTCAATGAATATCATTGAAGAAAATATCAGGAGAAAAGTCCTTTCTTTTTCTTAGCTTTCTTCGCCAGGGTGGAGGTAGAGGAAGAGGAGGAAGAGGAGCCAGACTCTCTGGGAGCAGCTATCCAATCTGGAAGTTTCCTTTTCGATGGCTGGCTCAAATTCTATGGAAAAGTGATTAGATAATTAATCAGTCTTGATATATAAAAAAACAAACACATGAAAAATCTTTTTTCCTCAAAAAAAACTTCTCTCCTGTAGCGCACACAGTATACTATAGGAGTTCCTCCAGATCCCAATGCTAGACAGCGGAGATCTGATTAGAGGAAGGAGATTTGTTAACTCCAGGCTGGATAATCAGTCTGACCTGCAGCTAGACTACTACTACACACGGACGACAGGCCTACTGCTGGTACAGAAAAGCTTCAATGTCCATAATGACAACCAAGCGGGGGTCTGGGATGAGACATAATTTGGAAAATAATGAGGAATGGGACATTCCTTGCATGATCTAACGTCTAGAGATTATCTGCTTTAAAATCCTACAAATAACACCTGGAAACCACTATCCAATCAAAGTGAACTTATTGCTCACACCCATTTGTCCATTTCCAGCAACCATAGGGAACTTTTTTATACTAACGGATAATCAATACATTCCTTCTGATAGCACATTGTAACGTCTATGGGAGAGTGAAAAAATCACAATACAGGTCAGTCCAGTAAGTATCTTTCTTGCAACCAATTTTGGGATAGTACAAAATTACCTTTTACTGACTCAAAATGTAAATGTGGTTTAGCTAGGCGCCTACAAACCTCCCAAGGCTAGTGCTAGTGTGTCAACCATCCAGGTCCTAGCCCTGCTTGTAAACAAGGCAGCATTGAAATAGGGCCGGCAGCTGCTTGGGGAGTCCCTTACACCTGGCTAGAGGCCCATGACCACAGCAGGGAGCTAGGCTAGCCCACTACCTAGCTAGCCCCTTCTCACCCAGCAGGTAGCTTGGCTAGCCTGCTATCTAGCTTGCACCCCCCACCCCCCTGGCCTTCTCCCACAGCAGGTAGCTGGGCTAGCTCGCTAACTACCCCCCCCCCCTTCCCCCGCAGGAAGGAGCCGTTGATAGGACGGTCAGAGGGCCCAGATGCTGTGGATAAAGTGCTGACCCAGAGGTCAGAAGCGGGTCACAGGTCAAATGTAAGCCAGAGCTCCTGGGTTAAGCCCGCCACACGCTCATCTCGTTAAGACAGGGGAGACGCCGCCGCTCGTGCATCGATCCGCTCCCGCGCGGGATTAGTGGCGGCCAAGGGTCGCGACCTCCTGGTGACGTCATAGATAAACAAAGTGCATTGTGGTGGAGTAACGATTAACTCCCCCAATTCCCCCCCACCCACCCCCACCCCCACTCCTCTCTGCATTAACTGCCCATGTCTTCTCCACACAGTAAGGCCAGCTCACTGAGTAAAGGTTTTGATGCGGATTTAGGGCACAATCATGAGATCATGACCTGCATGACATCTACTGATATTAAATTGCACGCAATCCAGGGTAGAAAACACAAGAGATCAAGGCTATGTATCTCTCTGTTGGATTGAGAGTATCAACCCTTGGAAAGGAACCCCAGGAGAACACACACGCAGACACGCACTCACTCAGGCAGGCAGACAGGCAGGCAGGCAGGCAGGCAGAGAGAGAGAGAGAGAGAGAGAGAGAGAGAGAGAGAGAGAGACACACACACACACACACACACACACACACACACACACACATATGATGCGCCCGAGCGGCCCAGGTACGCTGTGGGAGGGAGCGCATATTTGGGCGTTGGGACGAGAGCAGCGGATGAGAGCGCACGCTGATGGCTTTCTGTGCCTTCTGAAAGAAGTCGTCTGTTCATAACGAAGACGCAGGTGTTGTGGGTTGGGCTACCTATTCATTCACTGCGTTTCCGACAACACAGAAAGGAGAATATAGGCCGGGGAAATATTTACGCTGCACAATGTTAATGGCTATTCGGTGCGTTTCTTTTTCTCACCATCTGTAATTCCTGCCGTGAGTGTATACAAAGGAGAGACCGGTCTGCAGTCAGCACAGATGACTTGAAATGGGTGGTGGTGGTCGCATATAAGGATTTCCTTTGAAATACACCAACGAAAAATCGATAACGATGGAAGACCAGGTAAGGCGATTCATATTTCCCTACTCTCACCTTTTGCTTATTACGCTGTTGTGGCCTCTGTGACAGCTTCTGTAGCCTAGGCTACTCCAGCCGCGCGCACACTGGGCTTAAAAGCAGGTACACACCCTCCTTGTACAAGAATGGCTTGACGGCGTTAGCTTCATCGTTACTTTGTTGACGCGCAAAAGTCTCGCCATACATGACATGCTATATAAAGCTGAATGGATATCATTCAGATCATATACTTAGTGAGTACCATTTCAATGTATCCTTAGGACACATATAGCTACTGCACCTTTTAAATATCCATTTACTTTATGAACAAGTTAAGAAGTAGCTTGGGCCACGCGTTCTCTGCTAGGGCATACATTGTACGGTAACTTGCTTGTTTATTTGTAGATTGCCCAACCCTCTATTTTCAGAATAGTTTAATTGAATAGTCAACAAAAGCCGTTGTTCTCACGTGGCGTTTCAGCCTAAAAACAGTACACACTACCGCAATAAACAAGCTAAACATGACAGCGGTTGCCTAGGTGCCACAGTATATGCTCGCCATCTGTCTCTTCTTCACCTATAGGTTCCAGTCGTTAACCGTGAGATTAACCATGACACCCTCGTCACGTGACTACATGTTATCCCTCGCTATAGCTCCCTGGCTTCTCCTTACTGACAATAAAGACCATGATTAATTAATCGGAGGCTTTCAATTAGCCTAATTGGTGCCTTGGATCTATATTCTGTGGCGGCACCAGGCGAGAGGGAGGGAGGGAGGTAGGGAGAGCTTGGAGCTAGTGGACTAGGGGGAGATGGAGAGCCTATGTCCCCAGCCACAGGGACTCCTGCTTTGGCCCACAGGAGCACGGGGTGCTGCTTCCTAATGAATTGCTCTATTAATATTGATGGAGGCTGGCTCTGCTTGACCCTGGTAATGCAGCACACGCCCACACACACACGCGCACACACACACACACACACACACAGATGCTATCGGCTGTCGGTTACTGATAGGCAGTGGCGTTGTCACGGATGAAATATGACGAACGATTCAGAGACCCCCATGTTTGAAATAAGCCCCTCAGTGTCATGTTCCAACGGCTTGCCATCGACACATTAGCTACAGACTAAACATCATCAGGGGGGCCCAAAATCCTCACAAATGCCCTTAACTGTAGGCCCACTCTAGCTGGGTTAAGAGAAAGCTGAGGAAACCCGTGCTATTGGAAATGTGGCATAAATCGTGGCATTAATCAGCTTTGTGTCAATACACCTGTCAGCGTTGGTACACACGTGTCCGTCTCAGAAAGGAGGGCTTTTATTTATGACGAGGGAGTGCAGGGACGGGCTGGAGTGCTGGACTCTCTGTGATTGTGACCTATATTTGCGGCTAATGCATTCCTCAGTCCCATCAGTCATGGTGTGAAATTGTCCGGCTCTCACATCAGGCCACATTGATTCTCTTTTTCCCTCCCCTCTCGTCTCATCACCTCCCCCTCCCTCCCTTTCTCTCCCCCGTTGATAGGCTTGTCTTTCATTCTGTTGTTTTATCTCTCCTTCCCCCGCTTGGTACTTCTCCCTCTCTTTCTCACCTTCTCTCTCTCTCTCTCTCTCTCTCTCTTTCTCTCGTCTCTATTTGATAATGTATACATGAGGTGTAATGGTTACAGCAGGTGTGGTGGCAGCCATAGAGCCTTTAGATCCCTGCCCCCCCGCCGGTGTTAAAACACCTTCAGCTACTGGCCCTGTGCGGGTCATGCCACTGGACCGTGTGTATACCACCTCTCTCTCTCTCTCTCTCTCTCTCTCTCTCTCTCTCTCTCTCTGTCTCGCTCTCTCTCTGTGTGTGTATGTGTGTCTCTATGTCTCTCTCTCTTTGCCCCTCTCGCTCTTTCTCTCTATTTCTCTCACTTTCCTTTGCGCCCCTTCCCTTTTTGGCAACCACCTTCTCTCACATGTTTGTTTCTCTCCCTGTCTTTCCCCTCCGTCTCTCCTTCCCTCCGTCTCTCCAGTACAGTATGTTTCTCAGCGCCGCCCCCCCGCTGCGGAGAGGAAGCACGCCGCTGCCTATCAAGCACCAGCTGAGGCGGGAGGAGGCCGTGTCCGACGACGCCGACTGGATCCCGGGCCCGGAGGATCCCGCCTCGCCGCCCGTCCACAACACAGCGGGGGTGGGCCGTGACGCACCCTTCATCCAGGCGCTGGAGGGTTACCACGGGGGCGCACTGAGGATCGTCCTGCTGGGACAGAATGGCGTGGGCAAGTCCTCGCTGGCGCTGTCCCTGGCCGGCCTGTCGGACAGATCGCTGTCTGTGGACTCGGAAACACTAGCCTGCGGTAAGTGTGTGTGTGTGTGTGTGTTTCTAAATTTATGGGGAATCTGTATTTTAGAGCCAGCGTGTGTGTGTAGCTGTGTGTGTGTTTGAGACCTGCTTTGGAGGGCTTGAGGCACTGCAAGTCTCACCTCCAGTGACACGGTTCACATCCTGTAGAGCTCCTCAGAGCCGAGGGATGTACAACTCAAGACACGCTCCTCTCCAATCTGTCTGTCTGTCTGTCTGTCTGTCTGTCTGTCTGTCTGTCTCCTTGTCGGTTGGTTTCCCCAGTGTCTCTCTCTCACTCTGTCACTGTGAGTTATCAGAGTCTATCTCTCACTCTGTCACTGGGAGTTCTCCAGTGTCTCTCTCTGTCTGTCACTGGGAGTTCTCCAGTGTCTCTCTCTGTCTGTCATCGTGAGATCTCCAGTGTCTCTCTCTGTCTGTCATCGTGAGTTCTCCAGTGTCTCTCTCTGCTGTCTGTCATCGTGAGTTCTCCAGTGTCTCTCTCTGTCTGTCATCGTGAGTTCTCCAGTGTCTCTCTTTGTCTGTCTCTGGGAGTTCTCCAGTGTCTCTCTCTCACTCCATCACTGTGAGTTCTCCAGTGTCTCTCTCTCACTCCGTCACCGTGAGTTATCAGTGTCTCTCTCTCAGTCTGTCACTGGGAGTTCTCCAGAGTTTCTCTCTCACTCCGTCACCGTGAGTTCTCCTGTGTTTCTCTCTCTCAGTCTGTCACTGTGAGTTCTCCAGTGTCTCTCTCTCTCAATCTGTCACTGGGAGTTCTCCAGTGTCTCTCTCTCAGTCTGTCACTGGGAGTTCTCCAGACGAGTGAGGACAATAAACGCTTGGTCCGTGACTGACCCGCGCGGCCAGCCAATCAGTGAGCCCATCCACATCAGAGGGTAGGGAAGTGCCCACCCACAGCGTGGTGCGCTCCAGACTCAGTGCTCCCCGCTCCTCCCTCACTCCTCATTACCGAGCTTGTATCCCTCTGGGGTCAAGGCATCACAAAAAAGACATGCCTTTAGTAAACAAACTTCTCCCTATGTAAAAAAACCCCACAATGAACGTGAATTCATTTTCAGCCACTTACCTGCTTTCGGTTGATCAAAAGCACGCGGTGTTCTGGACTATTCCACAGTGTGTGTTTTGCGTGTAGTTATGTAACATGTAACATAATAATGTTATAATTATGTATCACGTCTGTTGTTCACTCAGGGCCTTCCCCTGGTCTTTGGATATCCATTGCTGTTGCCATATTAGGTGTTTTTCTTAACAAACACGTTGTCAGTTGATGAATTTGGAGGGAGTTGTAGTTTTTTGCTGCGTGTGTTTCCTGTATGTGTGTGTGTGTGTGACGTTGTGTTGCTTGTTTTCCAGGGGAAGGATATGAGCGCTCGGTGACGGTAGACGACGAGGACAGTAAGCTCATCGTCTATGACAACTGGACACAGGTGAGTAGGCCCTGGAACGCGGCCCCTGTCTGGTCGGGCCCCAAGCACAACTTTCTGTCTTCATACTGTTCCTGAGCCATGGCGGTCATTCTATTGATTCCTTTTCTTTTCGAAATGCCAGTGGCGGATGACGGCATGTGTATTAATGTGCGTGTCTGTGTGTGTGTGTGTGTGTGTGTGTGTGTTCCTTTTTATAGAGAGAGGGAGAGCGAGAGAGAGAGAGAGAGAGAGAGAGAGAGAGCTAGAGAGAGAGAGAGAGAGAGAGAGAGATTGAGAGAGAGAGAGAGAGAGAGAGGTAGAGAGAGGTAGAGAGAGAGAGAGAGAGAGAGGTAGAGAGAGGTAGAGAGAGAGAGAGAGAGAGAGAGGTAGAGAGAGGTAGAAAGAGAGAGAGAGAGAGAGAGAGAGAGAGCGAGCATTAGATAAATGGGTCACTAGGCTGAAGGATCCAG
Organism: Galaxias brevipinnis; assembly: GCA_036023535.2. Lineage (NCBI taxonomy): Eukaryota > Metazoa > Chordata > Actinopteri > Galaxiiformes > Galaxiidae > Galaxias > Galaxias brevipinnis. Next base: position 24,236 of record JAVQIZ010091923.1, read on the forward strand.
TCACGTAGTAAAGAAGAGAGAAAACCCATCCATTTTACAAGATGAGTTGAGACATTCTTTACCTTCAGACAGGGTTCAATATTGAATGAAGTTCACTTAAAAGCAGAGAGGTTGTGTAAGGTTAAAAGATGCCTGAGTACAGTGAGACACAGACTTTAAGAGGGAGAGGGGGTTCCTTCAAGTCAACTCAGACTGAGACGTTGGCCTACTGTTTGTTTACATGGATTATAAGAAAACTACACGCAACCCGGAACACACAAACTGTCTCTGACACACCCCATTCATTTTAATAGCGGTTGATCTAGACCACTGGTGTTTGTCTTAATGCAATGCTGTCCCCTTTGCATAAACACAAACAAATATAGACACATTTAAGCCAGCGTGTCCAATTTGAGGCAGAGAAATGAAGTTTGGCGTGATTCTTCCTTGACTGGGCTTGGCCCAGGTTTGGGTTGGCGCTGTGTGTACTCTCGTCAAAACACAGTGGATTAGACAGCTTAGCCTCAAAGCTCTGTCTGTGCTCAACAACAGAGATCCACTTCAAAATACATTGGTCTGCGGGTTGACATGCAGTCATTTAAAACAAGACAAAAACAAACAAATACATTGTTTTTTGGATTGAATGAATGACCTATTCAAATCACTATATTGTGCCATAGTTAAATATGTTGATATATATGTATATATATATATACATACTGAATAACTTAGTATAATAGTTTTCTTGATAATTTAACCAAAAGCATCTCATTGAGGGTAATTATTGAAGGATGCAGTAGGGCAGTGTTGTCAGTTCATGTATGTTCTAGCTATGGAGAAAATTCCCCCGTAGTCAAAATGGATTTGGGAGGAAAAACGCAAGCCAGCACATTGCTCCTATTAAATCAACAATAAGACGCAGAGCAATCCATCCATGAAAAGAAAACACAGTTAGGGAAAACCTGCTGTCTCAGAGCACCTTTTTTGTCATGACAGACACATTCGCTGGCTGGCACACGAGGCTGAAAAGGCATTGTTTGAATATTCCTGGTGGCTGCACATTCTGCACATTGAAGACAAGCGGTTTGCAAAAACCGCTGACATGATGAAGACAGACTCAACACAGTATGTAAGACAGACTAACCCTAACCACTAACCTTAACCCTAACCCTGACCCTGAGCGTACAACACACACTGCATGGTCCACTAACCCTAACACTAACCACAAGGCACCGCTTCTTCTACTGGTACGTATGTATGATGCCGTTTCTAAAACAACACAAGCCTGGTGTTTAGTATGAGTCCAGCCTCTGTTTCATAAGGCCTGGTGTTCAGTATGAGTCCTGCCTCTGTTTTATAAGGCCTGGTGTTTAGTATGAGTCCAGCCTCTGTTTCATAAGGCCTGGTGTTTAGAATGAGTCCAGCCTCTGTTTTATAAGGCCTGGTGTTTAGTATGAGTCCAGCCTCTGTTTCATAAGAACATGTGTTTAGTATGAGTCCAGCCTCTGTTTCATAAGAACATGTGTTTAGTATGAGTC
>JAVQIZ010091951.1:0-12647 GCA_036023535.2 Galaxias brevipinnis
ATAGCATTTTCTTAAATTTTTTGGGGTGAAAGTGTCAGTTTGTCTGTTAGCTATGCCAGCTAAATCAGGCTATGCTAACAAATCTCTGCTCTGTGTTGGCAATGTCAGTCAGGCTAGGCTAAAATTTCTTTCTTTCTAAATAAGTAAGGCTTGGCTAACATTTTGTTTCTCTCTGTCCTAGTTTTCCAAGAAGTCTGCAGGGGTGTACAAGGCCACCATCAGCGATGACAGAGGAAAAGATATGTCGCAGTTAGACGTCTCTGGAGAAGGTTACCAATGGACACTACAGTATACCTAACTAGCCTACCCTAGCATATCCTAACCTAACCTAGCATTGTATCAGATAGGCAGGTGACAAATAGACACTACATACCTAACTAGCCTAGCATAGCCTAGCCTAGCCTAGACAAGGATATCCCATCCTTTCAATTAGATAGGCAGGTGACAAATAGACACTACAGTATATCTAATTAGCCTAGCCTAGCCTAGCATATCCTAACCTAGCATTGTATCAAATAGGCAGAGGACCAATAGACACTATAGTATACCTAACTAGCATAGTCTAGCATAGCCTTACCAACGTTTTGTATCAGATAGACAAGTGACCAAAAGAGACTGTAAAAATAACTTTATATACAACATAATATACAATCCATGGAAGCTTTTGTTTGTTGGCAACAGGTGATTAGATGTTTTCTCCAAATACTGTCGTTGTCAACAATGAATCGTTTAGCTAGAGGTTAGAGGGACAACACCGTGATCTCAGCGTGCCCTCACCATGACCTAGCCTTGACCTTGGGTATCTTTTCTGTTCTCCCACTCCTAGTGTTCAATGGCGTCATCACCCGCCTGTCTCATCTTGCTGGTATGTACCTGAATCGGGAGGAGCAATGAAGTGGGTGGAGCCATGGAGGGGGTGCAGCCAATGGGAGGCAGGGGGGGCAAATGAAGGGGCGGGGTCAGGAATATAGAGACTAGCGAATACAGAAATACACACCATGGAGCCTCTGATGGACACTCCTCTCCTCTCTCCTCTCCTCTCCTCTCCTCTTTCCACTCTCCCTATCCTCTCCTTTCCTTTTCTCTCCCTTTCTCCTCTCCTCTCCTCTCTCTCCTCACCTCTCCTCTTTCCACTCTCCCTCTCCTCTCCTTTTGTCTTCTCTCCCTTTCTCCTCTCCTCTCTCTCCTCTCCTCTCCTCTCTCTTTTGACTCTCCTCTCCTCTTTCCACTCTCCCTCTCCTCTTTCCTCTTCTCTCCTCTTTCCACTCTCCCTCTCCTCTCCTCTCCTCTCCTCTCCTCTCTCTCTCCTCTCCTCCCAGGCTCCAGTGCAGCAGAGCTGTCAGTTCACTGCACAGCCACGGGAATACAGCTGCAGTGTGTGATGAAATACTACACCTCCGAGATGAACGTCCAATGGCTGCACTCGTAAGACAGGCGGAGGGGGGGAGGGTTGTTTCTGTTTTTTTCCATTCAATTATGCAGACTATTAAATGTCTAGAGCTGTGGGTGGCAACGAGGACGTGTGTGTGTGTGTGTGTGTGTGTGTGTGTGTGTGTAGACGAACGGACGTCCCAGGGCGGAACACGCGGCGGGCATGTAAACATGATTACATGATTAGCTCTGAAACAACCTTTCTGCTGTGACTCTCTTTCAGTCTCACGCACACACACACTCTCTGTCTGACTCGCACACACACACACGCTCACACTCTCTCACACTCACACACACACACACACAGTCTCTCTCTCTCTCAGTCACACACACACACACACACACACACACTTCTCTTTCTGTCCAATAGCACATTTTCTGTGTGAAACCCTTGTATGATGGATCTATCGACTTTGCTCCACTTCAGGGAGTGTCTAATGTTTGTCAAAGGTCAAAGGGTCACAATGCCCGTGCAGTACTGCAGGAGCACACACACACACACACACACGCACACACACACACACACATGATTCTTAACAAACACACATGCGTGCACACACAAATACACAGCGAGAGAGATAGAGTGGTGGAGGCTGCTCCTATGCCTCTGTAGTTAATAGCAGATAATTGCAGTGTAGTTGTGATTAGTGACAGCGTGACAGAATGACGCCAGCAGCCCCCTGTCATTACCATGATCTGTCATTGAAACCCTTCATTCCCTCAGAGATGTCATCTCACTGGCCCAAACCACAGAGTTACAAACTGATGCATTCACTCAGGATACATATAGCTGATCAAAAAAACCCGCTAACAAGATGGTTATTAAAGTGCCTCTGCGTGCTTGTCTCGTACTCTGCAGTCTGTCTTGCATCCATATTGCCGTCTATTTCAGCCGCTTTACTACCGTAAAGGAATGAGGTTTCAGGGTTCTATTGGATATTAAATATTACATATTGCCTATTGAGCGTACCATTAAGCTGATTGATGCAGCCCTGCCCTGCAGTAAAGACTGTCCCTCAGCTATTCCATCGACACATCACCAATTCCTGTGGGCCCCTCTCTGGTTACCAAGGAGACGGACCAGGGGGGAGGGGGCAGGGGTCCTGTTCAGTTCAGTTCAGTTCAGTTCTGTTCTGTTCTATTTGATCCTATTATATCCGATTTATGTTCTGGTGTTTCTATGTTAATCCCAGAGAGTCCAAGTTGTCCCATGGGGAAAAGACAGTGATTGGTGGAACAGCGTCCATGGCGACGATGGAGGTGATTGAGCCGAGCGAGAAGGACAAAGGTCTTTACTCCATCCAGATCACAGACACAGAGAAGACCCACACACGCAGCCTGGACCTCTCTGGAGAAGGTGAGGACAACCTAGGCCTCCTACCATAGGGTTAGGGTTAGGGTTAGGACCCAAGTCCCCCTGGGTAATCTGCTGCCAAGCAATGTGTTGTGTGACCATGACACCCACCTACCTTAGAGAAGTTGTAACCATGACACCCACCCTACCTTAGAGAAGCTGTAACCATGACACCCACCCTACCTTAGAGAAGCTGTAACCATGCCACCCACCTACCTTAGAGAAGCTGTAACCATGACACACACCTACCTTAGAGAAGCTGTAACCATGCCACCCACCTACCTTAGAGAAGTTGTAACCATGACACACACCTACCTTAGAGAAGCTGTGACCATGCCACCCACCTACCTTAGAGAAGCTGTGACCATGCCACCCACCTACCTTAGAGAAGCTGTAACTATGACACCCACCCTACCTTAGAGAAGCTATAACCATGGCACCCACCCTACCTTAGAGAAGCTGTAACCATGCCACCCACCCTACCTTAGAGAAGCTGTAACCATGACACCCACCCTACCTTAGAGAAGCTATAACCATGGCACTCACCCTACCTTAGAGAAGCTGTAACTATGACACCCACCCTACCTTAGAGAAGCTATAACCATGGCACCCACCCTACCTTAGAGAAGCTGTAACCATGACACACACCCACCTGTTGCCATGCCACCCTTATAACCCACCATCCACTCATACTAGAATACATTTACAGGTTGTTGCTTTGTAGCTGTTGTAAAAATGTATGAATTGGAGTATATTCATGACCTTTTTGAGTTGTGGGAGGCAGTTTGCCATGGATACCAGAATGTCAGGTACTTGTCCTATCCCATCCACCTACCCATCTACTGTGTGAGAAAGAGAAAAGTTGTTTTTACATAAAAATGTGACCTTATCTTTATTTTATTATAATATATATACTTTTTTTTTTTAGTTTTTGACAAAGCCTTTGCGGAGTACCAGAGACTGAGGTGAGTTCAGTTCTGATGTAAAAAAATTTTTTAAATGAAATGTGATCCCCAAACTACCTTAGAAGCAGAATGACTGAGAAAGCTTCTGGTTAGCAAAACACCCTGTCTCGGAGTTAAGTATTACGTATATAGGGTTAGCTTGTTAGCTAGCTATTCTATCATTGTGGTTAGCTTGTTAGGTAGCTAATCCTCCACTAAGTATACAAGTATAGTATGTGGTTATCTGGTTAGCTTGCAAGCTAGTCTAGCATCCAGTCTATAGGATTTGTATGTTAGCAAGCTAACCACATAGACCATTAGCTAAAGAGCAGACGGCTGGTTCTTCTCACACCGTTCTTCTTTTCCTGTGTTTCAGGGCTGAGGCATACGCAGATAAATGTGAGTGCTTACCTCACCTCTTACTACCACTGCTCGCATCCTTCAAGTCCCCCTGCCTCAAAATAGATTACCTTTACCTTGTAGATTAGTTCAGTTTCTGTGTTTTATGAAGAATAACCAGCCTTTGCTTTGCTTGAACTTTATTTCAAAACGCTGTTTCCTGTATTCTATTATCTGTTTCCTGTATTCTGATGGTTTTTATCTTTGTTACATTTCTCTACCGTGTCTCATGTGTTTATAATTTAATCATTTCCTACCTCCTACTGCTAGCTCCACTCTATTCTCCTGTGTTTCTAATTTTGTCATAACCCTGTTTCCTGGGAAATATCGAACGTTTTTAACCCCATCCGTTTCCTCCACCACAATGTTCACCTGTGTGTGTGTCTGTGTGTGTGTGTGTCTCAGACCGTGGCAAAGTGGTGGGAGGTCTACCTGACGTGGTCACCATCATGGAGAAGAAGGTACACTGTGTGTGTTTGTGTGTGTGTGTGGGTGTTTGTTTTGAGTTGGTGTGTGTGTCTGTGTACGCGTGAGTGTGTGTGCGTGTGTGTGAGTGGGTGTGGTTGTGTGTGTGTGGGGTTTATTTGTCTGTGTGTGTGTTGCTGGGTGAGTGTTTTTGTGTGTGTAGATGTGTTGGTGTGTGTGTGTGAGTGTGGGTGTGTTCATTGAACTGCTGGAGCCATCAAAGATAATCCTGACTGTATAATGTAGGACAACAGAGCAGAAACCTTGACTTGGTAATGAGCGTAATATCTGTTTACATAGTGGGGCCCCTTCACTGTATATCTGTGTGTGTACATGCATTTCAATCTGTATGCCTTTGGTGTGTGTGTGTGTGTGTGTGTGTGTGTGTGTGTGTAGACCCTGAGTCTGACCTGCACAGTGTGTGGAGACCCTAAGCCCCAGGTGAGCTGGCTGAAGAGTGGGGTGGAGGTGGAGCCGGACGACCAGTACATCGTCTCCCTGGACTCTGGGAAGTTTGCCAGCCTCACCATCAAGGGTGTCTCCATGGACGACTCCGGGCGCTACTCCATGATTGTCCAGAACAAGTACGGCGGAGAGTCCGTCGACATCGTGGTGAGTCGCTCACACTGGGGTCACGGAGGGGTCACACAGGCCATATGTATTTTAGGGTCATACTAACGCCAGTGTCTCTCTTGACCTACCTTGTTGAATATAGATTATGAATATGAATATGTCCATCTATCTGCAGCATATATTGTTGAGTCGCTCTTTGTGTGTTGAACCTGTGTTGTTGTTGTTGTTGTTGTTGTGGTGGTGGTGGTTGTTGTTGATGTTGTGTTCCAGGTGAGCGTGTACAAACACGGAGAGAAGATCCCGGAGGCCAAACCCGCTCTCACCCCTAAAACCATCATCCCCCCTAAGGGGCCCATCGAGATTCCCTCCCCCAAAGCCAGTGCCCCCAGCCCCGCCCCGGCAGCAGCCAAGTCCCCCACCCCGGCCAAAGTCACCCCCAAGTCCCCTGTCCCAGCCCGTGGGGTAAAGAGCCCCGCCCCCATCAAGAGGAAGTAGACACACCCTGCTCGTCTCCTGCTCACACACACAAACACACACACACACACACACACACACACACACACATGCGCTCTCTTTCTCACACACACACACACTTACACATATTCTCTCTCTCTCTCTCTCACACACACACACACACACACATATACTCTCTCAAACACACATACACACCAAGAGGAAGTAGACACACCCTGCTCCATCTCCTTGTCACAAACACATACACACACTAACATATACACTCTCTCTCTCACACACACACACACACTCACACTCACACACGCATGCAGATGAAGAGTTTGGGAGGAGCTCCACGTTGCTGATTTAAGGGGCTGTTACAGCTGCCAATCATTTGTCTCCTGCTCCTGTTCTTCCTGTATTCTAGCCAATAGAAAATAGAAAGTGTGTTAGGGGGGCGTGATTATATTTAGTGTTATATGAAGAACAGGAAGTGATGTCGCAGCATCTCCGTGACGACTTCAGCTGCCAGGGTACGTGGAGAGAAGGAAGGAGTGGAGGATTGAGGAACGGATGAAGAAGAAGACGAGGAGGAGGAGATTGACAGAGAAGGAGGAGGCGGCAAAGGAGGAAAGAAGGGGAGAAGAGGCTACTCTCTGTTCTTGCGGAAAATAAATGCACCTGAATTTACCCTGAGACTGTTTGGTTTCTCGTGTCACTACGCAGACACATAACTCTCTCTGCTGTCTAAGAATACAAATGGTGGGTACAGTGTCACAGACCGGCCACTAGATGGTGTCAGTGGACCGATCAGCATGGTGGCAGCAGCATCCTTTAGGTAGGAGGCGCTGAACTCGTTCATCCACAGGATCACTCACACTACCAAATGAAATCCACTGTTTTAGAACGAGAGCACTACCCTTTGTGTGTGTGTGACCCATATAGTTAATAGATGACACTCTGCCACAAACACACACACGCCATCATCTGACGGCAGCTGTTGATCTGTGAGTATATATGAACAGCCTTCATCACTGCTAAGCCTTTGACTGTAATTAACTCATACATATTTGATCCATTATTTACTTACACAAGTCATGTGTTTCCATGGCAACCTGTGATATCTGTAAACACTGAGTCTCCTACTCCCCCACTACCCCTCTTTTTTTTCTCAATCTGTCTGTTCCTCTCCTCATCCTCCTCCTCTCTCTTTTTTTCTTTATCTCTCTGACCCCCATCCCCCTCCCCACCCCATCATATGGATCCTATTTCCAAGGCACAGCCGCAGACCACCAGTGATAGCTTGAAATTACATTTCCAAATATAACAGCAAATCAAAAGATGAAACCAGCCTCGCTCAATTGCGGTTACATCAACCACCACATGGGGGCGCAGGCGCCACACGTACACAAGCGCGCGCACACACACACACACGCACACACACAACTGACAGAAAACACACACCACTTGACAACACACACTTTGTGTTGCGGACCACTGTGGACCACGTTTACGTCTCGGTTCCAGAAAGTAAAACCCACAAAGCTTCAACGGAGAAAAAGTCACTCCAGCACAATGGAGCTCATCACTGATTTAGAAAAAGGAAACGACAAGCGAAGAAAAGTACACAAATTGCATTTTTGGAATACACACACACTAAAACACGTACTCACATACACACACACACACACACACACACACTAAAACACACAGTACGATTCATTCATAATGATAATCGCTATCATTCAAGAAAATAAACGAGCAGAGGGGTGGATTGAGAGAGTGTGGGAATGGACTCAGTGAGGGGCACAGTGAGGTTTGGAGGAGAGACAGAGAGAGAGAGGGACGAGCAGAAACTTAGAGGGGCAGGGGCACAGTGGCGGTTGGAGGAGAGAGAAAAAAGAGAGAATGAAGCAGACACTGTAGTTTCTTAGAGAAGTCTCAGCGCGCGACAGGCACACTTACTCATTACTCTAAACTCTAGTATTCTGTTCCAAGTAGAGCACGCAATAAGACACAAACACGCAAAGACACATGCACGTAGTGTTTGTGTGTGCATGCTTGTCAGTGTGTGCGTTTCTGCCGGTACGAGCAAGAGTGAAAGGGACGTGAGTGGGTGATTCTCCTTTGAAGACGCGCTGTCTTTCTACAGAACAAAGTAACCGTGTTACACGTTCTCCACTTCTCAGAAATAAAATAGGCGCTCGCGCGCTCAGCCTGCTTTCCGCACGCACGCGTTCGTTGTTTCTCGGCGGCGCTCGCTTTGGTCCAAGACAGCGATCAACGTAAAGGGAAGAAATATGCCCTTACGTTGACAAGTAGAAAACTTTTTGCACTGGTTCACATGTGTATTAATTAACTCAATATTTGTTATTTGAAAAGTTATAATGCTACAATCGGCGTAAATAGGTACAGTCTACTTGTTCCATTGGCAATTGAAGGTCCAAGACAGTTTAGCTGAAACGTTGTCGAGCGGATACTTTCAAAAAATGCTCTTAGACACTTAAAAAAATACATAGACTCAAAAACGTAGGTTTTTGTCGATTAATAAACTTTAAAACAACACAACTTGTCCGGCGTAGCTTTGGCAGTTGGACTCTACATGGGAGTGGGTTTAGAGTCCGTTAATGAGACCGTTCTATATGACACCGCGGAGTAGGAAAGGAGAGGAGGAGAGCTTCTCTCTGTGAGTAGAAGCCAGAATACCAATACCTGTTGTCCAAGCTACTGCTACCGGGCACACACACACACACTTACACACACTGTACTCCACAGCGTGAAATACCAGGCCTGGCCGTGAGAATACTAACAACTTGATAACGTTTTCAGTGATTTGAATCACGGGTGACTTTGCTGCAGCATTCCGAACCAATTTAAAAAGGCTCCACAGAGCTCTGGTTGTGAGTGTGCATCCGCACGCGCAACAACTCACACGCGCACACACACACACTCCTCACCGTTCGCTCTTTGAGTGGTTTCACTGGATACATGCCAGCAGGCACAGCCAATAACATCGCTCGGATGGCTTTGTGGCTGTGAGCCGTGGAAATAGATCGAAACTCTCCCTCCAAACACACACACACATGTGTCTCTTTCTCTCTCTCTCTTTCTCTCTCTCACACACACACACGCACTGTCTCTCTCTCTCTCTCTCTCTCTCTCTCTCTCTCTCACACACACACACACACACACACACCAGTAAGAGACTCCCAACTAGCTTCTTTCTAGAAGTGAAAGGGAGAAGGTGACTATAAGGTTCCAATGACTAACCAGGAACAAGGCTCTAGACACGTTTCAAATCAATTTGCTCTGGATTTTGTTTCAAACCTCAGCATTATTATGAAGTTATTTCTTTAATTTAAGGGCTGGTTTGAGGCCGCAGGGGCTGTAGGTGTAAATGATGTGTGAGGGTGTGTGATGCTAGGAACTAATAATGAATGACTGTTAAGGTGAGCAGAAACGTAGTGTGTATCAGTTTGACTCATTTTGTAATGACTGAGGCCTAAAGCTGAACGTTGTCACAGTGTAACCATAGTAACAATAGGACTAAGTCATAAACTACCACAATTTGCTATGATATGGCCGTGGCCTGGATTACAGTATGGGACTCAGTTCTTCAGAGTCTGTAGATTACAGCGGAGTGAAGCACCCTGACTAGAGTGTGTAGAGGGCGGAGTGAGAGAAATGGATGTAGAGAGGGGGGAGAGTGAGAGAGAGGGGGGAGAGAGGGACAGAGGGAGAGAGTGAGAGGCAGGGAGATAGATAGAGAGAGAGAGAGAGAGTGAGAGAGAGAGAGAGGTACGGCAGAAGAATGGACAACCAGCCAGGACTCATTAAGATGTTCTCTACATCCCATAATGACATGGCCATATGGTCGCCTTGGTGGGAACAGCTTTCCCCTGTCAGGTGATTTAGAAAGGGTTTCACATCGAAACAGGAAATAACTCCATAGATGAGTGTAGCAGTCCACAACGCCTTATAAGGGAGAGAGACCTGGGTCCACTTCAAACCGTCTTCTGTCACTTATAACAACTAATATTAAAATCACTGATTTATGAATAACTAATACTATAACCATTATTATTACCACTAAGAGAGAGAGGGGGGACAGAGAGAGAGAGAGAAACATATAGAGACAAAGAGAGACAGAGAGAGACACATAAAGAGAGAGCACCTTGTAGTGAATGCCTCCACTGAGTTAAACATTTGTGATGTAAAGAAACCGCTACACAAAACTCAAACCACAACAGAAATATTCCCCGTCAGTCGGTGTAGTGACCCGATGCTGTGAACCAAGTGTGTGTGTGTGTGTGTGTGCGTGTGTGTGTGTTGTATCAGGATGCTATCACCCCAGGCAACAATACCATGCACACTACTCCGCCGAGCACCATCATCGTCAACATGACCGCAAGTCTGTCCTCCTCCCGGATGCAACACACACACACACACACAGGCACACTCTCTCTCTCACACACATGCTCAGAGCTGGCTCCTGTCGAACGTCTAGTGATCTTGACCAATCAGGAATCAGCTCACGACCAGGAAGAGTTTCTGTGGAATGTCCCTTTTCTCCCTCCAGAATAGTGTTACTGTACAAACCCACGGGAGGATTTGTCAACACTAAAATAAGAGTTCTAATGTCAGGTGTTACTGTAAAGAAGTGTTACAATGCTAAATGAGATCCTGTAAAAAAATTTGATACCCAGTCAGACAAGAGGATAGAGGCAATTCAAACCCTTATGGCGCAGAGTCAAAATATATATTAAAAATATATATACACTACTGAAGTGAAAACTATGAATCCTTTACATTTTAAAGCGTTTCGATAGTAGATACTGTATTCTAGAACCAACCAGCGTAGTAGCTTTGGTCAGTGTGTAATAATAATAATGTTAATAATATTCTTTATTTATATAGCACAATTCACACAGGTGCAGTTCAATGAGGTTACAAACAAAACTATGATGAAAAGTCATGAAAACATATGCAACATACATATGTAACATACTGTAAATAATATATACAGATTATACATTTATATTAATTAAAGTACTGAAAACATATGCAACATGCATATGTAATATATATAATGTATACATATAGATTTATTTATAGTGTGTGCTCCATAGCTTTGGTTGACATCATATCTTATACACTGCAAAGAACATCATGGTTCTCCAATATTTTATTTTTATTTTTTGTCTCTCATTAATATTTTTTTGTTATGCAACTCCCCCTGTAACTGTGCAAAGGAACCTATAATCAATAACGATCATGAATAAAAAACGTGGGAAATAACATCTCAAGACGCCATTTATTAATTTTGCATATTAAATTATTCACAGCTATGAGCTATGGCTTCCATTCTGTGTTTCAGTCGCGTGTATTTTTCAGATTGGATAAGCCGAGCCTTTAGGGTTGACCACAGAGGAACAGTGAGAGACAGGAAGAGGAGGAAGAAAGGGCCACAGAGAACGAGAGACCCTGTCAGATGTTTCCATTATTAAAGCTTTATAAGAAGTAGAAGATGAAGAGGAAGAAGAAAAAGCAGAAAAAGTAGAAGACATAAAAGAAGAAGAGGAAGAAGAAGACGAAGAAGAGGTACAAACGAAAGCAGAAGAAGAAGAAAAAGAAGAGGAGGAAGAAGAAAAAGCAGAGGAAGAAGACATAAAAGAAGAAGGGGAAGAAGAAGAAGACATAAAAGAAGAAGAGGATGAAGAGGAAGAAGAGGAAGAAAAAAAAGCAGAAGAAGAGGAAGAAGAAAAAGCAGAGAAAGAAGAAGAAGAAGAAGACGAAAATGAAGATGAAGATGAAGAATGGCTCATTGAATAATCTCTCCCTTGTCTAATCTTCATGTGTCGATCGTTTCGTTTTCTCTTGTAGCAGGAAGTTGAGTAGCTGCTTCACTTCCTGGTCAGGAGGCAGGCATCCTACAATAATCTGCATTTACACCAAACTCTATTCACTGGAATTAGAGATGAATTTAGGCTCTGGAAAACTCTATTTACTGGAATAAGAGATGAAGTAGGGCTCTGGAAAACTCTAACTGGATTTAGAGCTGAATTAGGACTTGAAAACTCTATTTACCGGAATTAGAGCTGAATTAGGACTGGAAAACTCTATTTACCAGAATTAGAGCTGAATTAGGGCTCTGGAAAACTATTATCTGGAATTAGAGCTGAATTTAGGACTCTGGAAAACTGCACGGCAGGTCAGGGACTTGGGAGTTTAAAGAAATTGGTTTGAATGGATCTCATCCAGTATCATATTAGACCCAAACCCCTATTGTATCGGGATGTGTGTGCGTGTGAGTGTATGTGTGTGTGTGTGTGTGTGTGTGTGTGTGTGTGTGTATAAGTGTGTGTATAAGTGTGTGTATGAGTGTGTGTGAAAGAGTCTCAAGAAAAAGGCGGAATGTGGGCTTGGTGGATCTGGGCTCCCAGAGAGTGATTTCCCCGGAGGCACAGAGGTACACACAGAGACAGATAAAGAAGACAGGCAGAAGAAAACCAGAGAGAGGCAGAAAGGAAGGGAGAGGAGAGGAGATGGAAAAAAGGGGGAGCGAGAGAAAGAGAGAAAGAGGTTGAGAAGACAGATGGAGAGAAATTAATAAAAAAGAGAGAGCTACAGAGCGAGAGAAACAGAGAGACAGAGAGAGAGAGAGAGAGAAAGAGAGAGAGTTGTAGGGAAGAGAGAAAGAAAGCAAGAGAGAGAGAGAGTTGTGGGGAAGCGAGAGGATTCTGGAAAAACAAAGTAGAACAATAACAATATTATTATTACTATCCATCCATCCATTAGCTATACCGCTTATCCTATGCAGGGTCGCGGGGGGCTGGAGCCTATCCCAGCCGACACAGGGCGAGAGGCGGGGTACACCCTGGACCGGTCGCCAGTCTATCACAGGCCGACATATAGGGACAGACAACAACTCACACTCACACCTATGGACAATTTAGAGTCACCAATTAACCTGCATGTTTTTGGACTGTGGGAGGAAACCGGGTTACCTGGAGGAAACCCACGCAACC
>JAVQIZ010091963.1:0-11419 GCA_036023535.2 Galaxias brevipinnis
GTGTGTGTGTGTGTGTGTGTGTGTGTGTGTGTGTGTGTGTACGTGTGTGTGTACGTGTGTGTGTTTATGTAGGAATGAGAGAGAAGGATTTTTAATGAAGAAATAGATGGTGGTGATTATTGAAATGTGTGTGTGTGTGTGTGTGTGTGTGTGTGTGTGTGTGTGTGTGAATCATCATCATCAGGCAGTGTTTCGGGCCTTTGGGAACCTGGGTGATGTGTTTATGTGCCGTGGAGACGTCCTGGGGGCCGTGAAGTTCTACCAGCAGCAGCTGAGCCTGGCTCAGAAGGTCAAAGGTCTAAAAATGGAGGCCGATGCTTACTCAGCCCTAGGATCTGCCCACACGTAATGCTACTGGACAAACTATGGTTCTCCCTGTTCTCTTAGTTTGTCTATTTGTCTCTACTCTTCTCACATATTTTTTGTACAAACATATGCCAGACAATCATGCCTAATCTTAGTTTAAACCTATCCGTAAAATGTAATGAAGTTACCTGGTTAAATTGTCAGGTTCTTAATTTCCTGGCTTGCTTTGACTGCTCTGACCTCTCCCCCTCAGACTCCTCCGTCAGCTGGACTTGGCTTTGTCCTTCCACAGCCAGGAGCTTTCTGGCCGCAGGGTGCTGGGTGACCAGCAGGGGGAGTGCTATGCCTTGGGCCACCTGGCCGCCGTGCACATGGCCCTGGGTGACTACGCCACGGCCTTCCAGTGCTACGAGAGCCAGCTGGGCCTTGCACAGGGCCTCCGCGATGCCCGACTGGAAGCACAAGTCCACGGCAACATGGGCATCACCCGGATGAACATGGGCCTGTTTGAGGAGGCCATCGGTCACTTTGAGCAGCAGCTAGCAATGCTGCAGCAGCTGAGCGCAACAGAGAGTGTCCTGGATCGGGGGAGGGCTTACGGGAACCTGGCTGACTGCTACGACATGCTGGGGGACTTTGAGGAGGCCATCCAGAACTTTGAGAAGTGCCTGGCGGTCGCTCAGAGCCTCAACTATGTCCAGGACCAAGAGAAGGCCTACAGGGGGCTGGGCAACGCACATAGGTAAAGAGGAACACAAACCTCCTTCCAGGAATAAATTGTTTTTGGGACAGCTATTGTTTTTTTTTTTCTTGAAAATCAACATGTGGCATAGTGGGTAGTTTGAGTCCTTTCTGTCTGCGTGTCTTTCAGTTATAATACAATTATTACTTTATGTCTGCGTGATTTCAGTTATAATACAATTGGTATGTGGTGCATTGTCTGTTTTTTAATTAATTCAGCTTTGTATGTGTTGTTTCCAAGAGTTTGCATCATGCTCATCATCCATAAATACTGAGCACGCTCTGCACTCGAAATCCGATGTGTGCAGCTGACACCAAACACTCCCATAGAGATCTACATGTAGCACACACACACACATACAAACACAAAAGGACATACAAGCAGCCCTCTCTCTTTCTCTCTGTCTGTATATAAGCAGGACTAATGAAGGCAGATTGTTTGCCTCCTTCCCATTGATATAGGATCCACTACAGGTTGCTTTCATCACCTTAACGTTAGCCAACAGAGCAACAAGACTCCATCAGGTCTTTCCTTTATCCCACCGTAATAGTACGCCTGGCCTGCTCCCTTGAGTGGGAACGAGTGAATAATGAGGGAAGAGTGGCAGAATGCAACTGATAGAAGAACAGCAGAGCTTGATAAAGCCTTTGTAGATGTTGTTTTTTCTTCTCTGGTTGCTCCATTTCCCCATGGAGGAGTAGCTGTGTTGCTACTGCTAAATCGAAATGTCCTGTTTGTTATTGGCTAATTTGGTCTCCTTCTTTGCCATTGTAATTTGCATGTGAGTAGGGCCCAGTGAAGAACAAGAGGGATTTTTTCAATATTGTAGATTGTTTCTGAAAAGAGTTGGCTGCAGTAGGGACAAAGGCAAAGCACAGTACCTAATGAATGTCCTGTGTCTCCCCTTTCATGTCCTCCATTGCCCTCTTCTGTTCTTTCTTGTTTTTTCAGTAATTGTCTGTTTATCTCTTCTATCTTTCTTTCTCCTTCTGTATATGCCATCCTGTTCTATGTCTTTGATCTTCTCCCCTTGATCTATTTCTCTCACTCTCCATTTCTTTAACTCTTCATCCTCTCGCTGTACTTCTGTCTGTCTCGTTTTGTCTTCTTTTCTCTGCTCTTCTTTCTGCTCTCTCTACATCCTTAACCTTGGCTTGGTGTTGCCCTGACTCCCACTTTAACTGTGTGTTCTATGTTTCTATTGTATTCCCCCACCAGGTCTCTGGGCAGTCTCCAGCAAGCTCTGGTGTGCTTTGAGAAGCGACTGGTGGTGGCCCATGAACAGAGTGGGGAGGGCGGAGGTAAGGCCCAGGCCTATGGGGAGCTGGGCACCCTCCACAGCCAGCTGGGGAACTATGAACAGGCACTGTCCTGCCTGGAGCACCAGCTCAACATCACCCGCACTGCAGGGGTAAGCTGGAGAAGCCCAAAAGCTGTAATTGGAAACATTACATGATGAATCTCTGTTTCAAGACCCTTTAGATTCAGCCAGCTTATCTGGTTGTTACCGCTGAGGTTTGTTGTGTCTCCCAGGACCAGTCTCAGGAGGGAGAAGCGAGTGGAGCACTGGGCGGAGTTTATCAGTTGCTTGGAGACAACGAGACGGCACTACAGGTTTGTACTTCCTCAGGATAGGGACAGCAGGTTTATTGTTCTCAGTCCACCCTCAAACCGTCCAGTGAATGAACTCTCTTTGCTCAGTGGCACCAGAGGTCCTTGGATATAGCGGAGCAGACAGGATGTGGGAGGAGCCAGGGTCAGGCGTATGCTAACCTAGGACTGACTCATGAGGCACTGGGGAACTACGAGAGGGCGGTGGTGTTCCAGGAGCAGCATCTGAGTGTGGCGGCACAGACCAATGACCTCTCTGCTAAGATCCTGGCATATGGAAGCCTGGGAAGGACACACCATGCACTCCAAAACTATGCACAGGCGGTTATGTACTTGCAGGAAGGTGAAAAGACCGTTTGTGTGTGTTTAATTAAAGTGAACAATAGATTTTGTTTTCTGTTTATACAAACAAAAAAGATGTGTTTTAATTTATTATCAAGTGATGTTAAGAGGCACACACCCCCGAGAGGTTTTGTTTATTTGGCAGGTGCAGTGTTGTCCAATGTTTATTTCGGGTATAGAGATATGTTTTAAATCTTTTTCTGACCCTGATTTGTAGTTGGTCTTTGTTTTGACTTTAAGGGATAGTTAAACTTTTTGGGAAATAAGACATGTTCCTACTCACCCCAAGTCAGACAAGATGATCAATATCAATGTTATAGTTGTACATCCTATAATGAGTTATTTAGGTAATTAGGTAGGTAAATGTAGTCTAGCTTAGCAACAATGGGTGTTAGCAAAAAGTCCCGGCTTCCATGACTGCCTCCATTTCATATTCAAGGGAGTAGTTTGTTTAATTTATGAGCTTCTTATTGGCCGCATTTAGCCTGTAAACATGGTCAAGGCCGGTCACCTCAATCCTGGCTCCCTGCTTTTTAATTGATTCAAACATTTACTCAACAGGGTTAGAAAAGTGTGTGCCCAGTTAGTGGTGGAAAAACCACCATCCATTAGGCCGGAGGATGAATGACATGGGGATGTTGAAGAGTTTTCACCCAGACTGAGGGTGTTAATAGTAATAAATATACCCTGAATGTCTGTGTAGAGATGCTGAGAAAGGAAGGGTTTGACAGTAGAACAGTAGACCAACGATAGACAGAGACATGTTGCTGTAGAAGCTCAGCCTGGTGCACTACACTCCACAGGTCATGTGATGTGTCTAGTCCTGCCAGGTTCGCTCTAGTCATGGCTTTTTCAAACGCATGATTCTGTGTTTTCTCACTCCGGGTGTCAGCATCTCTATTGCTCTGTTTATCGCTGTGTCTGTGTCTCTTTCTTTCTATCTTTCTCCATCCCTTTCTTTCTTGCTCACTCTCTCTTTCGTTCCCAGGTCTGCGTCTGGCAGAGCAGTTAGGTAGAAGAGAGGAGGAGGCAAAAGTTCGCCATCGCCTTGGTCTTTCTCTGTGGGCAAGCGGAAATCTAGAGGCAGCCCAACACCAGGTGTGTTTTTATGTTATCTTATTATACTTGTTCTATTATTATGTTATGTGTTTATTGTTTTTATGTTACCTCAGATACATTTGTGTTGGTCCATTGCAATAGTTTTGGTAGTAGTAGTAAAGTGGCATCTCTATCTGTAATAGTACTAATTTGTTTGTCAAGGGGTAGAAAAGCCATTTACCAGCTAAATCTATTACAAATTAGAATTATATTCAAATACTTTCATATTCAAGTACAAGGACATGCAAAGCAAGGTTTTGTGTGTTTGTGTGTGTGTGTGTGTGTGTGTGTGTGTTGGATTTGACTGAATCCTCAGAATGTGTACAGATTGTTCGCTGACAGCTTGTCTTTGATGACAGAAGGAAATCAATTAGATGCTGAGAGGGATAAGCCTTAGACAAACATGCTTGCCCACTTATACACACACACATACACACACACACATCGTATAATTGTTACCAGCAATCAGTGAAGAAGCTGTCCAAGTTTTTGTTAGTAATGACTGTAATTTGGTTGTCAGACTTGGACTGGGTATTCATATGCCCACACATACATGAGCAATCTGTTTTTTCCAACTTTGCTGGATAGAATCTTTCTCTACATATTGTTTTATGTTGATGGTCAGCTTAATATCTGCGGTTCTTTAAATATATTGAAAAGGGGACAGAGGGCGGACCTTTTTTGTCAACACAGGCTTGTACCGCCACCTATAGGCCAATGCATTCATTGCAAATTGTAAGGCCTATATTTGATCCATTTAGTTTACACATTTCGAATGAAAATAGGACTTACTATAATCATGTTAGTTTTATGAATGACGGTTAAGTAAGTGTTTTTATTTTGTGTGTTTTAGTTGTACCGGTCTTCTGCGTTATTTGAGACAATCCGTCACGATGTTCAGCACAGTATCGACAACAAACTGACCCTCTTTGATCTCCAAACCAGCTCCTACCAGGCGCTCCAGAGAGTCCTTGTCAGCCTTGGTAATTACACTGTTCTCCTCCTAGTTGATGTTTGCCAGCCTTTCACTTTCCCTCCTGGACCTCATCCCTGTATCCCCCTATCCCCGATTCTGCCAGGTCACCATGACGAGGCATTGGCAGTGGCAGAGCGAGGTCGTACTCGAGCCTTTGCCGACCTTCTGGTGGAGCGCCAAACTGGAGGTCAGCAGGATGTGAACTCTGACCCCTACACCCCAGTCACGGTGGAACACATCCTGGACACAGTCAACGGCCAGAGGGCTCTAGTTCTCTATTATTCTCTGGCTGCAGGGTATCTGTACAGCTGGCTACTGGTGCCAGGGTCAGGTAAAAAGCACACACACACACGCACACACACAACAAGACATCCACACAGATACACACAGATAGACATACACACAGATAGACATCCACACACACACACACAGATACACATCACTGACAGTTTTGTCTCAAATATCACGTCTTTCATTTCCTGTTGCACTCTGTCTGTTGCCTGCTGGTTCATCATGTCTGAGGTGTTAAAAAGCTGATATTTTATTGCAACACACACACTGTTTTCCTTCTACAGGTATTGTGAAGTTCTTTGAGGTGTACCTAGGAGAGAGCGGAGTGGAGGCCTCCGAGTTCAAGGATGGCGGGACTGGAGACCCAGGGGAAGGGAAGAGTGGACCAGCCTGCCTGTCACTGTACCAGTACATCTTCAATGCCAGGGAGGCTCTGGGAGTGGAGAGCCATTACAGCAGGTATGAAGTGAGCATGACTGGCTTAGTGTCTGACTACTACTGGATGTCCTTAATAAGGCACCCATGACTGTTTTATTACCAGACCATCTAGCACACCGATGGGAGGCTAAATGAGAGAGGTAGATGAGAAAGAAACTGCAATTTTCTGAAGTTTTTTTAATAAAACTGCTACGATTGCTAAACCCTCTATCTCTATCCTTCCACTCTGTGATCCTCTCTATCCCAGGGTTGCTGCCAGCAGCGAGACAGAGAGTGAGGCTGGGGATCTGTTGGAGCAGCAGTTTGAGGAGCTCAACAACAAGTTCACCTCAGCTACTGACCCCACTGGCTATGTACACATGGTTTCCAGGAATAATCTCTTCAACAGGTAAAATAAAAACTGAGTGTGTACAGCTTCACATACACACACGCACACACACACACACACACACACACACACATTATGCTCTCATAATTGCACACTAGGTGACCCAAATGGAGTGTCACACTAAGCTGTTTGTGTGTGTACTTATGGAGGAGCTGCCAGAGTATGACCAGCCTGTTCAGTAACACCGTGTCTCCAGTGAGAGACAGCATCTCCTCTTCTCTGCTTCGCCGGCCCATCAGTCCCGACAAGCCTCCTCTCCGAGCTCTCTACGACCTACTCATCGCTCCTATGGAGGGGGTTTGTGTTTCCTTTGTATGATACTAGTGTGTGTTTGTGTGTGTGCATGTGTGTGTGTGTGTGTGTGTGTGTGTGTGTGTGTGTGTGTGTGTGCTCGTACGATATAATTTTATATTTACTGTATATATGTTTGTGTTTACTTGGAAGTGGTAGCGCACTGTCTTCTCATTGGCCTGTTTTCTTTGTGTACCTCTACTTCGCTCCCCTCGTCACAGGGGCTGATGCACTACAGTGGGCCGGTGGGCCGCCACAGGCAGCTTGTCCTGGTGCTGGAAGGAGAGCTCCACCTGGTCCCCTTTGCTCTGCTCAAAGGAAGCTCCTCCAATGAGTACCTGTATGAGCGCTTCAGTCTCATAGCGGTGCCTTCGCTAGCTAGTCTTGTGGGGGCTGCAAAGGTGGGTTACTGAGGGAAAGGCCTACTCACACACACATATACAAAAATATGTGGTGGCCTCAGCAATTCGTTGTGTCACAATAAATCCCCTTAAATTGGTTTCAAACTTCTCTCTCAAAATAATGGTTTAATAACACTCATCTTGTAATGGCACACAACCTTCTTACTATTTGGGTTAGGTGATAATAATGATATTGTTGGAAAACTAACATTCTCTTCTATCGAGCAGTTTTTGTTTAAAATGTGTTTGGGGTCCATGTGATTAATTACGATAGAACATGTCATAGATTTATTATGAGCACATGCCCAAAGTGTATTCACTTTATGGATTATTAATTTTAATTACCCTATATAGTATCTGTTGTAATAACTGCGACATCACCTCCTCTCCTTTCTCAGCCCCATGCTCTTCGTTGGGGTCGCTTACTCTCTCCTGGTGGAGGCTCCATGGCTGCAGTGGTGGGGGCACCTCGTCTGCCCTCCATGGTGATGGACCGCTGGCTGTGGGGTCCATTGCCCTCGGCCCAAGACGAGGCCCTCCGTCTGGGGAAGCAGCTGGGCTGTCACCCCCTCACAGGAGCCTCAGCAACTAAGGAGCGTGTCATGGCGGCCTTGACACAGGCCGAGTGTGTGCACTTTGCCACTCATATTTCCTGGAAGCTGGCCGCCTTGGTTCTGTCCCCAAGCCTGGACCATCCCAGGCGGGAAGGGTCCGGCTGCAGGCCCGGAGAGAGTGCTCCTTTTGGGGGTTCTATTTCAGGCGAGACTGGGGATCAAGACAGGAAAGTGAAGGGCTTGTTTCCAAAGAGTCTTAGCAGCTCGGCCAGGCTAAGACTAGCTGAGGAGGAGAGCGAGGATGGGGAGAGTGTATGTGACATCGAGAGTATGTGTGACAGTCCGCCCCTTCAAGAGTTTCTGCTCACTGCTGCTGATATACTGGACCTGAGCCTGCCTGTCAAACTGGTTTTCCTGGGGTATGGTATACCTCCATACATTAAATGGCAAAAAGACTACAAAGTAGCAAAAACAATGATGCATACACATATTTATCGACAGAGCCTAATCCTTTCTCCCTGATCTTTTAAATTCAACTGACCCCTCAGGTCATACCAGGAGTGTGGTAGCCAGGTGACCGCTGACGGAGTGGTGGGTCTTACTCGGGCCTTCCTAGCTGCGGGGGTCCAGTGTGTGTGTGTCTCTCTTTGGCCCGTCCCTGTGGTAGCCTCCAATGTCTTCACATACACCTTCTACCATGCCCTGCTCAATGGGACCAAGGCCAGTGTAGCGCTGACAGAAGCTATGAAGGCCCTCCAGAGTAGTCCTCAGCTCTCACACCCCTCCAACTGGGCTGGTGAGTGCCTAACAGACATGTACCCAGAGTTTCACACATAAGGCCTCTGGTTTAAAAAAGTTATTCTGTTTTATTTCTATCCCAATATGATACATCAATTTCTGGGGAGGGGAGGGGAGGGGGGTGATTGCTGTTTGCCACCATGAATTTAGCAGCAATCCTCCAGAGATTAAACTTGTTTTTTGTCATACTTCTGTCTGCCAACATGTATAGAAGTCTGTCTTCTCTTAATCTTGTTTTAGTTGCCTATACACAGACAGGCTGTTTTAAATCCTGCATATCTATGTTACACTTCACATATTCTTTAATTGAGTTTTTGCCTATTCTTTGAAGCACGTTTTAGTTAATTTTGTGTGTGTCTACAGGATACATTTTGATTGGAAGCGATGTTAAACTGAACAGCCCAATCTATCTAATTGGCCAGGCCTTGTCTGAGATACTCCAATACCCAGTGAGGGCACGGGATGCCCTGAGGGTCCTACTTCACCTGGTAGGAAACTACTCTGCCACATCTCGTTCATTATTTGTGGTATTACAGCTTACTGTCAGTAAGTAACATGACACGGATAATCTCTGTCAAATTAGGCTACTGTTAATGAAGTACATTACATCCATCCATGGGCAGCACGGGGGCTTAGTGGTTATCACAGCAAGAAGGTCCTTGGTTCTAACCCCACCTCACCCAAGGGCCTTTTTTTGTGGAGTTTGAATGTTCTCCCTGTGTTTGTGCGGGTTTCCACTAGGTACAATAAACATGGGTTAATACTCCTATCAATGCCCTGAATAGGCACTGCCAATACAACTGGAGTGTGTGTGTGTGTGTTTGTGTGTGTGTGTGTGCGTGCGTGCGTGCGTGTCTGATCTGTGTGTGCAAAAGCAAAATTCCGCGCAAATTGGCTGCCATGGTATCACCCAGACTGATTGTTGTGAGTGATAGCTGTCTGTCCATCCCTTCGTTGTGTGTACCTAATTGGCAACCAATTTGTGAAGCACTTTTACTCCAGAGAAAAGCGCTAAAAACTAAATACAATGAATTATAATAATTATTATCCACTTCCCAAGTCCAATCGTTAACCATTTAGTCTAATCTCTTTCTTGTCTTGCTATGTCTTTCTTATCAGTGTCTTGTCTCTCCAAGGTTGAGAAATCTCTGCAGCGTATCCAGAGTGGTCAGTGCAACCCCATGTACACATCCCAGCAGAGCGTTGACAAGAAGGTGTCTAAGTGCGCTTATACATAGAAATGAGTCTGTATATGCCTGTATGTCCATATATGTGGATGTAACTCTCTGTTTTTATTGGTGCAGTTGATAGTATATTTTTCTTGTTTGAATCAGGTTGGCGGTGTGCCAGGATGGCAGGCCCTCCTCTCAGCGGTGGGGTTCCGTCTGGAGTGCTCCGGTACTGATGTGCCTGCTGCGGTGTTCTTCCCCACAGCAGACCCAGGGGACCGGCTACAGCACTGCAGCACCACACTACAGTCCCTACTTGGTACTACAGTCTATTAGGGAATCAAGCAACTTTCAAGTTGTCATTTCTGTTTGCATATCAGTCATTTCAATAGTGTGATTAGAAATAGATTAACTATGAAAACTTTAACGATCAATCATTAATAGGCAGTACAAACTCACGCAGTCTGTATACTCTTCTGTAAACCAGGCCTTCCACCTCCAGCTCTGCAGGCTCTCTGCAAACTGGTGACAGCATCTTATACCGGGGAACAGCTAATCAACAAGGTAGGCCATGGCTCCCACATTCATGGTCAAAAACACACTCAGATTGATAATACCTGAGGTTGTAAACATATTGTTCCAGTTGTAAAGTGGTGACACAACATAAAGTTTTGTAGTCTCAGATTTTGTTTAAGCCTTGGATAACAGGCCCATAAAGGTTGTCATTAGCCAATGTCCTGGTCCAAGCTTGACCGTTTTCCCTCCATAGTCTCTCAAATCCATCTTTTCTCAGTGAGCACAAGCTGTAATTCCAACATCAATCTCTAGTTAAAAACTGGTAGACTACCAATGTTTAGCTAGAAATCCACGTTGAAATGATGGCTTGTGTTCACTGGGTTATGTTAAATCACTAAATCTATCTTCCTTCTCTACCTTCTACCCACCTGATGAAGGCAATTAAAAACATAGTTGGAATGGTAAGTTATGTGTGTGTAATAGTGTGCAAGCTGATTTTGCCTAAAATAATACACTGCTAAAGCTTCGAAAATGCAACATAGGAGTTAACACACCTTGTGTTCACTCATTTGGTTTGTGGAGATTTAGAAGTCTATAGATGTGAGAGATTTTAAAAATGTTTGCCCATCATCTGCGTCTGTTTTCTACTCCTCTTCCTCCTCCCCCTGTCAACCCCCCACCCACTGACACCACCTACCAAAGCTCCACGAGGTGTTGATGCAGTTGCAATCAGGTGAAAAAGAGCAAGATTTCTCAGCGGCCCTCATTCAAGTATCGATTACCGTGCAACTTTGGAGACTTCCTGGCTGCCATGAATTCCTTGCTGCACTTGGTATGCTGTTTAAAAATGGAGTACATTTTCAGATTATACCTGCATACATTTTGTATATGATATATGTGTAATATATATATATATATATATATATATATATATAATACACTCTCATCAGCCATAACATTAAAACCACTGACAGCTGAAGTGAACATTGATGATCTCGTTACAATGGCATCTGTCAAGGGGTGGAATATATTAGGCAGTAAGTGAACAGTCAGTTCTTGAAGTTGATGTGTTGGAAGCAGGACAAATGGGCAAGCGTATGGATCAGAGCGACCTTGACAAGGGCCAAATAGTGATGGCTAGACCAGCGTTTCAGAGCGACCTTGACAAGGGCCCAATAGTGATGGCTAGACCAGCGTTTCAGAGCGACCTTGACAAGGGCCAAATAGTGATGGCTAGACCAGCGTTTCAGAGCGACCTTGACAAGGGCCAAATAGTGATGACTAGACCAGCGTTTCCCAACCTTTCCATCCCACGGCACACTTGCAAACGTATTTATTTGCGGCACACCCCAGATGTAAAACTGAATCAATTTGTTTACCTTTTCCAAATGTGACTTTCCCAAAATTCTACGGCACACCTGATGATGTTTGAAGGCACACCTGAGTGCCAAGGCACACCGGTTGGGAAACGCTGGGCTAGATGACTGGATCAGAGCAC
>JAVQIZ010091995.1:0-11415 GCA_036023535.2 Galaxias brevipinnis
AGAGAGAGAGAGAGAGAGAGAGAGTTTGCCAGCCCTGGGACAAGAGCCTTTACCAGATGTATGGTAGCCATTGGTCCATAACATCTTTCAATGTGTGTGCCAGGGGGCGAGGGAGGATCGGTGGAGATGAGAAAATGGCTGCCAGAACCCCTGTTGTCATGGTGGACAGAAAAACAAACTTTATTCAACTCATGCTTAGGGTTATGTTGGATGACCTTGGAGAAAATGTGTGTCTAATGGATTGTGAAAGAGCTTGGGAAAACATGGGCTCAGCAGAGAGAGTCTTACTAGGTCTAGAATTATGGGTTAATGTTTTATAGATTGATCATTTAAACAATGACTCTGGGTATTATTAACGTACATTTTAAATCTGACAAGTAACATATTTGGGAGACTTTAGGGTGTTAATGACGTACTTGGTCTGTTTTAGAGAGATGTTACAAAATATTGACAATTAATGATCGTGTGCCATCAATTTGCCAACATTACTGGGATGTGTTCAGCTGCAAAAGTGCAATGGCATCAATAGGGGGCGTCCACAACCCCAAAACAACCTTTGAATGAATCTTCTTCAACAAAACAGTTCACCTTTCATCCATATCCAAATTTGCTAATCACTCAAGCCAGCATATTTGATAGCTTTCCAAGTGAAAGCAGCTCAGGTATTTTCTCACTGAGGGAAAGGCTGATCATTAATTAAGACACAGAGCTTTCCTGTAATTCTGTTCCTTCCTCCCAGAGCACGTTTTGGGCCGAAGCTAATGAGGAGCTATTTTATTGAGTGTGAGTTGACTCAGTGGTTCAGAATGAAGGTGCTCTGGAGCTCGGTTCCTCTATCAGTTGGCCATAGATAAAGGATTAATGTGTGTTTGTGCGTGTGTGTGTGTGTGTGTGTGTGTGTGTGTGTGTGTGTGTGTGTATGTGTGTGTGTGTGTGTGTGTGTGTGTGTGTGTGTGTGTGTATGTGGTCGAGTAGCCCACTTGGTACACATACCAGTGATGCTGACTCACCTAGTGACACACACCAGGAACACCTCCTGTGTGAATAGCATTCAGTACAAGCTGCATGCACAATCACACACCTGTCCTTTCATCATACATTAAGAAAACATGAACTGTGTGAAGAAACACCATCTTTGAAGTAGTCAGGAGGGAAAAGAAAGAGCCATAGAGAGGTTAAGACATGACCAGAAAGTGTATCATCATTTCTAAGCGTCTATTGTGAAGTACAGTAGATTGATGCTAACTAGCCATAGCACTTGAAGACGGATAGAGGGCCTTTAAGACCATAAGCTATGCACTGCCCTACACACACACGCACACACTAAGACGAATGGGTCTTAAACCAGGGTCGCCCAGCAACTTTAATTGGGGACAAAGGCAGATGAAAGCCACGGTCATGGCTAGTCTGGACAGAGGAGTGAAAACGTCAGACTACTTTGTACAACAATACGTAGGGGCCAGAAGAGGAGAGGGGAAAGAGAGGCCAAGGTCAAAGGTCATAGCTCGCCAATGAGAAGCGAGACGGGTGAGCCGGCGAAAACAAAGACGGCGGGGCACACACAAAGGGAGCGAGGTCTGGGCGCTCCACACACTGTGCACACACCGTCTGCTTGAACACATTTGGAGTGTCCAAGCACACCTCACCTAATCTGTGGAACCACAGCACACTCACGAGAACGCTCATAAAGAAATAGCTAAATAGCTTGCTCACGTTGACACACGTTATCCAACTTGTGCCTGTTTTCTGCCATTTTAGATCTACCCAGGCCTCTCAGTCAACCCTAGTCCTTCATATTAAAATCAAGAACATTTTGTAGATAGACAATACAGTCCTGTAACGCCATCTGGAAACAATGACATGGAAAGAAAACAGAAATTCTTCTAGGGCAGGTCCTCATTTCAACAACGCGTAGTGACTGTATCGATAGACAACACCGTTTTATGGCTGCCTTATGGACAGCTTTTTCTTGTAAAACGTGTTATTGTTGATGGATCAGAGGGTCTTGCCTTTGTAAAAAAAAAAACTCTCACAATTGAACAGATAATATAGCTTTATTACACCGAGTCAATGTGACACAACATAGTAACATGTACCATCGGGGTCTTTAGACAACAACATGGCCGGGAATCACAATTATCCGTCACTGGTAAGCACAGGCAAATGTTTTGGAGGCCGGGAGGCAAATTGAAAAGAACACCGACAGTGTTGAGTCTGAAACTGTGTATGATTTCCCCAGGAGTTCAACAGTTCAATGATGTTTTCTTTTGTCACTTACCTGCACAACATCATGGTCCGACACGATGAGGTATATGTACACACACAAACACACATACACTTCTACACACATGGAAAGAGTAGACACATACACAAAGATGCGATCCCTTATAAATATTTACAAATGGCAGTGGTTTGTTGACACGCAGTCATTCTAGGGATTCTGTTCATATTTATAGCATTCCATAAAGCTTCTCTAGATTCTATGTCTTATATAAAAATACAAACTTTGCGTTTTATAACTAACATTCATTTTGTCTATTAATGGTCTGAATCTAACTATACCCATCAAACAATGGTACACAAAGCACAGGGAAATTTTTTTTTTTACATTAAATTGGGTTTTCATAATGGGTGCACAGTTTTCATGAACACACTATAGCATAGTTAGCGATAACAGTCATATAAAATAGTGAATGTTCTTTCCACTTTCAAATTCAACTTGACAAGTCACCTGCCTGATTTAGGCAACCTTTCAAACATGAATCTCAAGATCACCCAAAAACTGGCAGAGGGCAGGCATGCACTGTTATGACACACACCATGTCAACATTATGACAATACACTTCACATAAATTTTTACCAAGAAGGACACACAAAGGTTTTAACCTGGAAACATCTGCAAATTCCAAAACCGTGACTCAAGGCAAAGCAGTAAAACGTTTCGAAGCACATCAAAAACGAATCGTCAAGAGATAATTACACACATACAGTATCCAGTGAGCTGAGAGCGGGCAGCGGCCATTACCCTTCCCACCTGCCTGTACCAATTCTGTGCCATGGTTTGGGAAGCGCTCCACCTGGGACATCAAACCCCCTACCAAACCAAGCAGGGGTCTCCACTCAGTCTGCGTGTGGGAAGGCAGGGTAGCATTTGGTGGCGAGGCCACGCGTGGGCCTCATATTTTAGATACAACTCAATACCAGCCATTTGTCGAGCATTCACATTAACGTCGAGGGACTGTACACTACATCCATAAATCGTAACACACGCAACCTGGCCACAAGCACACACGTACCCACCAGCCAGCCACTCTTTGTGGGTGAACTCTTTGCAGGGCCGCGGTAAATGAGATGTCAGGCCGTTTTGATGGTATTGTGCTGCTGAGACAATGGCTTTTGTCTATAGGGGCCTTTGACCTGGCGCAGCCCCTGCACCAGGTAATTGCCTTGTCAGGACATGGAAGAGCTGACCTCAGGTCTCTAGGGTCAATTGGGGGGTCAAAGTTCATCAGAGGTTCTTAGGAGCAAATGGTGGCTGAGGTCAGCCCGAGAGTTCACAGAGGCTCCTGTCGTTCGGTAATGCTGGCGAAGGTCAAAGGTCAGTAAATGGACACCTTTAGGCAACAGTCAATGTTCCAAAACTGTTTGGTTTTCTTGTCCGTTCAGCGAACCAGAGTCCAGTGTATGGCAGTTCTATACAGTAGTTCAAGTCACCTCCCTCCTACCTCTCTCTCCTCCGTCTTTCAGCGCACCCTCCTCCCCACCCCCCCTTGCCTTCCTCGTTCCGTCCCTTCCCCCCCTCCTCCCTCAGGTGCAGCAGTCCCGCTCCAGGTGGCCGTGCGAGGGCGAGGGGAGGGGGGAGCCGGAGGAAGAGGAGGAGGAGGGGATGAGCGAGGGGTAGGGGCTCATCTTGTCGATGTTGACGTAGGTGGTGTTGAGGAGGATGTAGTGCTCGCCGCTGAAGCTGGAGGAGAGGGAGGCGATGCGGCCCACCAGGTCTGAAAAGGTGGGCCTCCTCTCCGGCATGGGGTGCCAGCACTCCACCATCACCTGATACCTGGGACAGGGGAGAAAGGGGCACAGGGGTTCTTATGTTTAAGTTTGAAATGTGTGAAATGATAACAGGTTTCAACAGACGTAAAGACGTGGGTCAACCTGGATTAACCCCAATGCATATATCTTTCCACTTGAAGCTCTCTCTCTCCGTCAGCATTCCTCCCTAAAGGTGCACTGTCAAATTCACAGTGGAATAGAATATCCGAACAACGAATCATTAACGCGGAAAGACCACCGCTCGGTGGACGGTCACAGAGGAAGCATCCCAGGAATGCTCCGGGAATCCTCCGCTGGCTCCGTGCCCAGGTGAGATCACAGCTCGCCCTCCTCCCCGACCTGACCTCTGCCTCTCCCCCCCGCTCCCAGTGATGTGGAGGTAGATAGCGTCCTACGCTTGATTAGACCTCGTCACAGATGGGCCAACGTTCCTGTGAATGTACCTCGCCCGCTTGTTTTCCCCTCTGACTCAGAATGATTTGAGGCGTCTGCTCCCCCGACGTTCGACCCCAGTGCTTGTGAATAAAGCGCCTTCGATTGCGCGTGCAGCGTTCTCACGCCTGGTACGTGTTTGGTTCTGTGCCGGCCTGTTCTTCAGTCGCCATCTCTCTGCCTCTCCCTCTGTGGGTCTGGCCCCCCTCTGCTTGTGGTAGTGGAGCGTGCTATACTTAAGGGGAAGTGCTGGTAACAAAGAGTCTCTGTTTTCTCCCGTGTCCATGGCAAGGTGAAGGACTGAGACAAGGTGAAGCAGTGAGACAAGATGAAGGACTGAGACAAGGTGAAGCAGTGAGACAAGGTGAAGGACTGAGACAAGGTGAAGGACTGAGGCAAGGTGAAGCACTGAGACAAGGTGAAGCACTGAGACAAGGTGAAGCACTGAGACAAGGTGAAGCAGTGAGACAAGGTGAAGCAGTGAGACAAGGTGAAGGACTGAGGCAAGGTGAAGCAGTGAGACAAGGTGAAGCAGTGAAGCAAGGTGAAGGACTGAGGCAAGGTGAAGGACTGATACAAGGTAAAGCAGTGAAGCAAGGTGAAGGACTCGAGAGGCTTCACACGTGAAGGCTCCTGTCTGCAGGCTCAATAAAAGGAGGTTTGAGGTTGAACATAATCCAAAATGTCTGTTGTAAGGGCGTGGGCTCTTGTGTTTATGACTTTAACTTAACTTTGTCCATTTAAAGCAACTATAGGCAACTTTTTTATTTAAACGGATTATCAATACATTTCTTCTGATAGCGCACTGTAATGTCTATGGGAGGATGAAACAATCGTGGTTTAGATTAGACCTCTTGAAGTCTCAATATTTAACACAAATTTTGTCTGCCACCGGGCATGATCTCCCGCGAAACTGTGACAAATTCCTTTGTGGCACAAGGAAGTGCGTCCCTAAACAAGGAAGAGATGCCCATACTTGGAGTCTAGTGGTTGATCGTGCTGGTGCTATGCAGTGACCACGAGCATTCTGCATGTCTTCTCTGTGATGGTTAGGGAAAATAATGACACTAAGCAAACGGTAGGGGTCGCCAAAATCCTCTCCTACAGATAAACTGCCTCTAGTCACTTTAAACAGTGGGTTTGTTTCTGCATAAAAATGGTTGGTGGCTTTTACGCATGTGTTTGAAAGTATGTGTGTGCGTGTGTGTGGGGTGTGAGAGTGTACGTGTGTACGTGTGTGTGTGTGTGTGTGTGTGTGTGTGTGTGTGTGTGTGTGTGTGTGTGTGTGTGTGTATGTGTGTGTGTGTGTGTTTGTGTGTGTATCCACTCACAGCGTGTCTGGGCAGAATTCGGGCTGTAGCAGTCGCCGGCCCTGCAGCAGGAAGATGGTGATGTCGAACGAATTCACGTCTGAGTAGGGCGGGGCTCCCCTGGTCATCAGTTCCCATAGCAACACACCAAACGACCACTGGAGGAGGGTGAAACAAAAAACAAGATCGCTCTTAAGGTCCCAAGTCACTTCAAGATAATGAGCACGTCTCCCACTGTTCGTCGGTGCTGGACTGTCAGGGGCAGTGTTAAAAGACAGCATGAGTTACTGTACTGAGGACAGGCTGACCGGATAAATCCACTAGAGTGGACCTATGTACTACACACAACAGCTTTAGACAGGAAGAGAAGCAGAATTTCTAAGAAGTGCTAGCAGATTCACAAGTTTTTGTGTGTGTGTGTGTGTGTGTGTGTGTGTGTGTGTGTGTGTGTGTGCATCAGAGCACATGCAAGGACCCACCACGTCCGACTTGGGAGTGAACTTGTGTGTCTGCAGGCTCTCCAGGGCCATCCATTTGACGGGCAGCTTGACCCCACTCTTGTTGTGAACGCTGTAGTACTCCTTGTCGTACACGTCCCTGGCCAGGCCAAAGTCTGCCACCTTCACCGTGTAGCTCTCATCCAGCCTGGGGAAGGAGAATATAAGAAGGTCAACCAAAATAGTTTCCCCAGTGAAAGAGCCAAACACCTCCTGTTTCAAATTTACGATCCATGTTGTTAGCTCCAAAAATGGCATGGAAGAGGTATTAGGCAAGGCATGTCTCCAAAAGTCTGTTGTTTTAAAAAAAAATGGAATTATATTCAGGATAACTTCGTTACAATGCTGGAACACAATGTTTTGCGGCCCAGCGTTTCAAGGCCGGGGGGAGGCGGGGTTGCCGCTGTCCACTTACATGCAGTTCCTGGCGGCCAGGTCTCTGTGGACAAACTTCTTGCTGGCCAGGTACTCCATGCCTCGGGCCACCTGCAGGCCAAAGCCCATCAGGTCCTTCACCGTGGGGTTCTGAGGGACACACACACCACCAGGCGCTCAGAGAAACACAGGGGCTCGGACCGTTCGGGAGGGAAAACGTGGCCACGGGAATCTTTTTTTATTTGAACACGTCTCCTGAGTGTGTGCACACGCGTGTGGGAGTCTGTCAAACGGCGTTTGAATGAGTGCGAGGCTGAGCTGTCCCCGGAATGTGACTCTGTGAAGGGCGGTGACGTACCAGTGCGTGACTGGAACAATCGTGGACGCGGGGAGCAAATACCGTAGAAGGTATCTGCCCCCGCACCCGGAATGAAAGCTGCGTGTGCGAGAGAGAAGTGTTTGCGTTTGGCGCGTGACTAACACCGTGTGAATGAAACTCTGTGGAACCGGCACCCTGAAATAACCTGCGCTTCCAAGCACAGCATACGGGTGTGTGCACGTCTGACAGGCTACCCCCCCCCACCCCACCCCATCATCCCATCTAGACAGAGGGCCTCCTTACGTGGGCCTCGTCGCGGATGAAGTTGCGCAGGTCCCCGTGCTTCATGTAGGGCAGCACCACCAGCGGGGAGCCCTCGGGGGGCAGGCAGATGCCCAGCAGAGAGAGCACGTTGGGGTGGCTGAAGTCCTTCATGATGATGCCCTCCTTCAGGAACTGGGACACCTCCTCCAGGTCTGTGATGCCTGAGGGACGGGGAGACGAGAGTAAAGGTTGAGGGCGCAATGCCACTACCTTATGAACAAGGAGGGGTCCAGGGTCCCCTGTGTTTCATCTGTACCATGTAACCGCACATTCATTTATCTTCTGGGAGTCGTATCGATGTTTTACTACATTGTTGGGGACATGTTAAGTGTTTGGAGCTACTTCCTGGAATGGTAACCGTATTTATATTTTAACTAATCTTAACTAGTAAAACATATATTGCTTAATAGCTAAATTATATTTGATATGTATCATATAACAATGATTCTTAAAGGAAAGGCCAGGTAAACGACTGATAAATCTAGACCGTAGCAGAAGTACGACCCCCTAACCTTTCCAGGGAGAATCCTCTCCCCAGTAGCCCCTATCAGCAAGACTCCAGACAGTCTGAGCGTATAACAGTGATGCGACCCCCCCACCCCTAAACCCAGTCTACAGAGCATTACCATTACACACTCCCCTCACTGCCTCTGGTGTCACCATATTCACTCCCCCCTCCCCTACCCCGTTCCTCCCACCCACCCACCCCACACTCCCTTAATCTAGTTTGAAATGGATTCCCGTTTAGCCAGGACAAAACAGCTGATTACCCTTTCACTAAGATTAGAACCTGCTGCAAAACATCTGTGGCAAAGGAACAACGCAATGGGACATGTTCCTGTATCCCTTCAAAGTTTAGCAACCTAGCTTCTAACGGTTAGCAAGCGACAAAAGAGGGGAACAAAAATATGAAACACTGGAGAGAGGAGAGGAGAGGGGGGCAACCCTCCCTCAGCTATGAAAAAGGGGACATTTAGTGAAAACAGCATTGACTTTCTCAATGGCCCCTGACTGAATTCCTGTCATATCTACCGAACTGGAACGACATACCAAAGAGCAGCGCTGACGCGCGCGTTTAGCCTCACTCTCTGGAGCCAGCCACCCCCCCAGCTCTCAGGGGAGCAGCTCCCAGGAGGCCCAGTCCTGCTCCATAGGTTGACCATAGGTCTCCATCATTAATCTCTCTGCTCCCAGTGACGGGTTACGCGATTACGGAGCGCCCTAATGCCATCCTCGCCACGCACGGCCCATCCATCACAATCGTCTCAGCCGGGCCCGACAGGAGCGCTCCGCCTCTCGGCTGGGATGCCCCCCTCCCCGCCTCTAATGTCATTGTGGCGCAGCGCGGTGATATCATATCGGAACTCTGGGCTTATGAATGGCCTCGGGACGAGGGGACGTTTGGAATGATGAAATTTGCCCCGGGATCCAGTTAGGGTTGGGGGAGGGGAGAAACCTGGCCGTGCCGCTTGCAGTGGCGTTGGGGGATTTGGATTTCGTTTTTAAACAAAGCGGTTTGTATTGGTTTTTACGACACATGGTGGTGGGGTTGTACTTACGGTTGAGGGACTTGATGGCGCAGTGCTGCTTCTGCCCGTCCGCCTCCAGCAGGGTCCCGTGGAACACACAGCCAAAGTGTCCTGCAGGGGGGAAGACACACCCAACACACAATGCTCACCTATGTTCCAAACAGAAACCCCCACGCCACATCAAACCCACATTACTAGTAGGAAGCATGAATCAGTTAGCGCCACAGAGCAGGGCAACAGGCCGGTGAGCTGCCGTTGTTGTGCTGGAATTGGAGCCCCTCTGGAAGAGTCCAGGGCCGGCTCCAGACATCCAGAGGGGGTGTCAGAGGGAACGAGCGTGGAGAAAGCGCTCCGCCCTCGGCCCGTCACGTCCGCGCAGATGGCCAACCGGCTCACGTTACGGCTCCACAATGGACCTCGAAATCCAAGCCCGAGACAAATCATCCTATGCGGGGACTCAGAATTCCGTCTATGGAATCCCAGCTCTTTTTCCCAGAGGGCTAACTTAAGGGGGCAGGGTGATTTTTTTCGGTGCGACATTGTCCCGGGCATGGCTTGTTCTCTTGGGGGGGTGGCATTCAATTTGATATACAGATGTGAGCTGCACACTTGAACCATGCCATATCACTTTAGGGCTGCATGTCTAATGGGGTGGTAACGTGGCAGGGGAGGTTTAAGTGATGGGGGATTTCAGCTGCTGCTCCCTGTGCCCCGTGGCGATTCATACAGTAGACCACAGGTAATTGCCTTGTGAGAGTCCTTTCTGTGTGTAGTTCTGTGTGTCCCATCCTTGCACACTGCTGGAAAACGCAGAACCAAACTCCAACGGAAGTTGGCAGTGGCTTGACTAATGTTCATAACTATGAACCCTAATGAATCCTCTGGCGTTTCCTGGACTAATGCCGTTTGTAGGGATTAATTTGAGCCGTGTGCAAGAGGCTAAACTGTTTGGGTCTGACAGGGACTCACACCTGAAAAATCCTATAGATCCCTGTGAAAGTGGGATTGAGGACGTAATAATAATATATAGGGGATTACACTGACTTATGTTGTGAAACAGTGTCCTGAACACAACCACTGGCTTTGCTCGCGGGTTAGGGTTGGTGGATGCATTATTGTGTAGCTTATGTAGCGTGTCTACGGCTACACATGTTGTCCTCTAGAGACTGTATTTATCTGTGCATCATGTAATCTATTGTGTAGTGTGTAGTAAAGTTGGTATGATATACTGTGTGTTATCTCCTTATTCTGATAACAACTGTATGTATTGTATGTATGTATGCATATATGTATGTATGCATGCATGTCTATGTGTATATGTGTATGTATACATGTACTGTGTGCATGTGCTGTTCTCGTGCATGTGCGTGCTGATGTAGGCCTACCTCTGCCGATGACCTGGTTGAGGTGGAGCAGGAGGTGCTCCCTGGCGATGACCACGTGCTGCACCTCCGTCAGCAGGTCTGGGTGGAGGCACGACGGGTCGATGTGGACGGGGGCCACCAGCAGCGGCGACACCAGCTCGCCCTCCGGCCCAAAGCCCAGGCCGGCGCCTCGGGCCCCCAGCCTGGGGGAGAGCAGCTCCCCGTTGCCCCCGTAGATAGGGGGAGCCCCGCGGCACGTCTCGGGCCTCTCCACATTCTGGTCTACAGGGGGCAGGGGAGGGGGGCAAAGGTCAAAGGTCAATGACTACTAAAAGGGGGGAGAGGTGGGTGGGGGTGGGAAGATCAGAAGACGGGGAGGGAAGGGGAGATGAAGGAGGAAACTGGAGCCTGGCCATTACTAGAGAGAGAGAGAGAGAGAGAGAGAGCCGAGGACTTAGCACGGCCATGAACCCGACGGAGGCCGTCACAAAGCAGGCAGGCTCACCGCGCTAATATCTCTCCTGTCCTTCTCTTAGTGACAGACAGCAGTCCTTTAAAACACCCCACGGCCCCCAGGGCGCCATCGCGGGGATTAACGTTAAAGCTAACATGTCAACGGAGTAAAGTCGCTCGGCACATTAGGCTCACATAACAAAACGCGTCCCCCATCCCCCTCCAGCTACGTTACCTACCCCCTTTTAGTTGGCTTAATGGGCTAGTCTAGAGCACCTAGGGAAGGCATGCACTGCTAGGACTGGAGGGAGGACTGGGATGTACTAATTGGGGGACAGAGGCGGGGGTGGGGGCGTGGGCAGACCTACCCTCCAGCAGGGTGGTTCTGTAGTCCACCGACTCGTGGGACACCATTTCGTTGGTGGGGCTGACGCTCCGCGCGTTGGCCAGCATGTCCAGGTGGGGGATGTGGGCCCGGCCGTCGTACCACACCTTACCCTCAGACAGGTCTACACAGGGAGAGAGAGAGAGAGGTAGGAAATAGATGAGAGGGATGGAGGGAGGACAGAGGGAAAGAAAGAGTAAGAGAGAGAGATGGAGGGAGGACAAAGATAAAGTGGTGGGAGAGATATGGGAGGGGCATCCAAAATACACGCCTGGGCAGTCACAGACCCCGGATCAGCCCTCACACACACACACACACACACACACACACACGCACACACACAGAGCGAGTGACAAAGGGCCCCGCTTACCGTG
>JAVQIZ010092006.1:0-17609 GCA_036023535.2 Galaxias brevipinnis
CCGCCCGCCTCCCCAGTCTAAAGGCGGATAACAAAGGCAACGACCCCAACGTAACACTCGTTCCAAAAGACGGCACAGGAGGGGCAAGCAAACAGGAACCAGCAGACCAAAACCGGTAAGACCCCCCCCCCCAACAAGTGTTAACCTTGATTTATCGCAATTATTTGAACACAATGAGGTGTAGTTGTTACGTGCGTTTTGTGACTTGTGTTCTAGAAAAGTATAGTTCTTGTTTAAACCAGAGACGTTACAGTATTATTGCGAGTCACAGGTGTGCCGGTTAAATTTGTTATGCTAAGCAGTTTCTTTCTTTTCTCATACCGCTCTTTCTGTGCCGTCGTTTTTTCCTTGTAGTACCGATGTATTGTCAGCAGCGCAGCCGGAGTCGCCGCAGCCTGTGGTTTCACAGACACCTGCACCGACCCGTTCGAGAACCCCACCGGCTCCAGAGGTATACAATTTACTTCTTACCTGAATTTAGGCGTGTTGGCGCTACCAATAGCAGTTAGCCTAGCTACTTTGTTGCTGGGTAAAATGAACACTATGCATAAAATTATTACATATAGTACAAAAATAGCAGGACCTGAGATAATGGACTTTATTTCCAAGAAATATTACTATCACTGATTTAAAGCTGTAGTGGACTTTAGACAGGCTTTAATGGCTTAGCCAAGGCTGTCCTCTTTGCATGAATTCGGTTGTTATTCTGGCTAAAATCAATAGAAACAGAACTCACAGATTATATTTCATTAATATGATTATTTTTAACCCTTGAAGCTCACTTATTGTACCCATAGGTTTATTGATTACTTAAATAGGCTGTTGGTCCAAATTGAACTCCTTTTTTTACACACTGACCTTGTTTCTGTTTATCTGTCAGGCTCCGGCCCCGGCTTTAGCCCAGGGCGCAGGGGCAAGGTCCTGGGCACAGGCCAGTGTTACACATGGAGCACAAGGAGATGGTGAGTACCTTCTTCCTGCAGGTTAAGCCTTTGCTGTTCTCTTCCTCCGGTCTTGCGTTGTTCACCCGACGTCATGCATCCCCTTTGTACTCTTCCCATGACAGGTGGAAAGGGATCAAACCAACCGTCGCCATTCTCTCGCGAGGAATTTCCCACCCTGCAAGCGGCTGGCGACCAGGACAGAGCTGGCAGAGAACAGGCCACTGCAGATCAGTTGTATGGGCCCGGACCAAGCCTCCGCCCCCAGAGTGAGTAGTCACAGTACCACAGGGGAAGTCAAATAGGGACACTTACCTAAACATCTTACCAAGAGAAGCACAATGTATTAATCGAAGTCATGATTACTTCCACAATCATCCTACATGCTCCATACAAAAGTCATTATGGAGCCATTCGCTACAATACATTCTTGTCTGCGACTAAACGTGACTCCTTTCTCCGTAGACGTTACAAGTTGGCGGGACGGTGGGGGTCGCGGTCTGGCGCCCACCGAGGGGGTTGCGGAAGGTGGCAGTGGTGGGGCCATGGTGATGGAAGGGGCCTTTTCCCACCCGCAGCAGAACCCCCAGGCTCAGGGGCCGCCTAGGAACCCCCCTGCTGGCAGTCCTGCCCTGCCTCTGCCCCAGCCCCCTGTGGGGCCCGGCTTTCCCCAGTATCGAGGGATGATGCCCCCATTTGTAAGTGACACCTAACTTAAAGCTAGCACTGACATTTGAGGTCTGGTTAAGAAAACAACAAGTTAGGGTGAAATTATCTTCTTCTCAGACGGTCGCTATCTTTTACATTGTTTTTTAAGTACTATCATTTGAACTAGAGCAGTTAGGCAGTAGAATATATCAAGCTCTAATGGGGCATTGGATTTGGATCTTTACACAGATGGTAAAGGCCAAGCTATTATTTCAATTTGACTTTAAAGCTTTTAATGTGTGCAGTTGACATGGTTTTTATTCCCCTTTCAGATGTACCCTCCATACCTGCCCTTCCCGCCACCCTATGGCCCTCAGGGGCCCTACAGGTTTCCGCCGCCTGGCGAGGCCGCTCCAAGGTAAATATCCTCAGCTCACTGCATTGATGTCTAATAGGGCTTGTTCAGACTTACAGGTCACATTCATTTACACCCCTATGGTGGGGTTGGGGAGGGTGATGCAATATTGTATGTATTAATCTCACATATTTTTTCTTTCCTCTCACTATCGTTCCAGGTTTTCTCGTTCGCAGGGCGGTCCAGACGGGAGACCCCATGGTGGGCCCCGTGGCGAGGTCGTCAAGAGGCCTTCCATCCTGAAACAGAATGACCTTAAGGAGCTTGACGAGTTGGACCATGATGGAGACGAGGGCTGGGCAGGTGAGCATAGCACACACCAGGCTAGCATAGCACGTTGACCTATATGAGGAATATTTAGGAAAGTATCAATTATGTCTGGGGTTGTAGAATGGTTTTACAAACTGGTCTCACCGTTGGGCTCAACAGTGGCGCACAGATTTAATCCGTAACACTTGCAACAGAGCCAGGACTGGATTCACTTTTGTCCATAATCCCAAATTCCTACTCTTAGTAAATGTCCGCTGACCTCCCTAGCTCCAATATGTGAGAATGTCACGGGAAAAGCGCAAGGAAAATTAAGACAATATTCTGGATGTCCAGAATATGTATATAGTGTACAGGGATGAGTTGTAAAACTGTCTCGGGTAACAAAACGTAGAGCAATGTAAATTTGCTATATTACTGTATTCAGAGGGTTGAGAAAATGCAATGTAAATTTGCTATATTACTGTATTCAGAGGGTTGAGATAATGCTCAGTGACCCATACAGTAATATAGCAAATTTACATTGCTCTGTGTTTGTTACCCAAGATAGTTTTACAACTCATCACTGTACACTATATACGTTTAAGGGATGATCTACAACAAGAATTTAAAATAGAGCAGTTTGTTTCAGTTGAACAATTGGATATGGTATTTGAAAAGTATTCTTGCTTTGGTTGAATCTTAAAAACAGTTCTGTTTTGTTGTTACCTGCCTTTTTAAAAAGGGCTCTCATGGAAAAGAGACGTAGTCTCAGTCAGTTACCCCTGTAAAAAGAAATAGCATATATTATCAACAAAGTTTATCATAGCTCCCCTAAACGACATCACCCAACATAGTCCCATGTTCTTCTAGGCAGTGTCAGCTAGCACTATTCACAATTCATTGAGACATAAACATAATACACATTCAAAGCTCTCCCCAAGATGAATCAGCAGCTGTGGCTGCTAAATGATTTAGTGTGTGATTATTTAGAGGAGGGAGTGAGAGTGATCTTTTCAAACACATTCAGAGATCAGGTTTCCTGATGGGGGAGGGAAGGAGAGACAGACAATAGAGGGATTCAGCTACTTAGGTGGGGGTTCAACATCTTGCGTAAGTGCATTTTTGGGGGGGTGGGGAACAGAAGCGTGTTAGGTTTATCTAAGTGATGGAGACAGAATTAAAAAGTATGCTTTGTTCCAGCTCCCCTACAGAGAACGTGTTTGTATTTAGGTGTGAAGATGGTGATGTTGCCGACACGTTTTTTGTGTGTGTTTATTAGAGCTGAGTGGAAAAAAAAAAGAAGATTTTATGATTGATCCCGATTTTCATTTGGTTGATTCGAAATCCATTCCTATAAAGCCAAGATCGATCTTCTAGATAAATGATTTTACTCAGTGAATGCTTGCAGATTTCACTAAACGTTGTAGGCGATTCATTGTTCTCAACGAGTCCGTCAAATTTTATGCAATACGGCGGAGGTTCGTTCCAATGTAAAGCAGTCTATGCATATGTGGACTGAGTGCATCCACCTTTCCGGGTGCAGCGCATGTCGCATGCGTTAGATATTTCCAACTTTTGTTCAGTTTCCGTGCAGTGAAATTAGTTTGTTGCTTTCACCAACGTGTTATAGTCGGGTTTGTGAGGATAGCGGAGCGGGTACAATCATTTGATGTGTAGAATAGTTCAAACATTTGATTGTTGATGAAATAACTATTCTTTTTGTTTATTATAAAGCTATGTCATGTATGGATTTTGCTCTTAACTTGGGTGTTAATAGAAGATTCAGTTTATAGGAATGTTCTATGTTTATTTGAGGTCAACAACATGAAGGCTAGTATGTTTATTAAAATATTATAGTATAGCTATTAATAATATACTGGGAGACATGTAATACTGTTGTTTAGCTTATGTTCCTTGCAAAAATTTGTGTTTTTGAGAAAAACAAACAGCCTTTATGTTCAGTTAGTTTTTATGTTTTATACATTTTAAATATTAAAGTGTTATTTAAGAGAATTCAGTCTCCTGTTAAATAGGGCCCCTATTATAGGGGTTTATGTGAATGGAGGACAGGGAAGGAATACATACTTTTCAATTCCAAAGCACTGTGGTGTAAACATTCATACTTTGTGTAATTATTATAAGTTATAAGTTAAATGGTTCCCTGTGCAGTTAATCTTCTGTTTCTTGAATATTTTATAAGAAATCTTGGTATTGTAATTATCTCTTCCAATTTATTGCTATTGAATCGATAATTTAATTGAATCGGGACCTTCAGAGATCAGTGCCGATACCCAACCCTAGTGGTTGTTGTGTTCCAACAGGGCCACATGAAGAGATTGACTACTCCGCTAAGTTAAAGTTCAGCGATGACGAGGGAGATGGAGAGGAGGAGGGGGACGAGGACAGAAGCAAGACCAAGAACGGCACTTGGTATGTCTCTCTAAAACAGCCCTATATTTCTGCTAACAGGTTCCACATATGGGTGAATTCAGGACAGGTACCTTTCATCACTAATTGATAGTGACCGCTTGTCAATGCAAATTATAAAAGAAAGGCCACAATTATATTATATGGTAGTACATTCAAAGCAACTTGTAGTCGGTTTTGTTTTCTATTAGAATGTGCAAGTCTGATGTTTTCATTTTCTCCTGTCAGGGAGCAACAGAGGTCCCAAGATGGTCCTCCTTTGACGTCCCGCTCCCGGGCCTCGGACAGTGGCGGGGACAACCGTCACACCCCTCCCTCTAGCGCTGACAGCGGCCCTCCACCCGCCTCCGGCAAGCCTGGGTGGACAGAGGAGGGAAGTGGTGGAGGGGTGGGCTGGGTTGGCCAGGGTGGACCAGCCAACCACCAGGTACAACGCTACGCCCTCCTATGCTCTCTCAGAAGGAGCCCACAGCAGCTCAATGGAAGAGATACACTCCCGACTTGAACCTGTTTAGAAAAGTGTAGCTGTTTTTGAGGACAGAAGTTTTGTTTTGTGCATTCCAAGAGTGTGACGGTATTGTGTTACTGTGTGCTGGTGTAGTTTGGTTAACTGTTGATCGTGCCTGCCTGTACACAGGGGTGGTTGCCTGGACTGGCCAGGCCTCTACAACAGTGTTTCCGCTAGTAACGTTTTCCGCTACGGCAAAATCCTTTCTGACACACAAATTTACTAAACATTGTTTGTTAAAAAAAACTAATACAATTTCAGTCCCTATTATTTTCTCAAAATATATTTTTTAATATTTTTTGCCTAAATTTGCTTTCAACGCAATATTATCGATTGCATTTTCCTTTTTTATGAATAGCCTAGGCTGCAGTCTGTTCATGCTCGTTTGCTTTAGCGTTGTGTCTGTGGTGCTGAAAGAGCAGCACGTGCACCCTAGTACATGCTACAGTGGCGCGAAACTAAAGCTGTCAAAGCGCAAGCGGTTTTGGATTTCTCTTCTTCAGCAGCAAAATACGCAGCATAATTTTAAGGTTAAAAAAAGACCTGGCTGCATGCATGTGGTTCAACATTAATTGGCGTAGATTGAGGGTGGGACGGTATGGGACATGTCCCTACCAATGCCGAGGGACCACTGAAATGTTCGTACCAATAATCTAGCACAAGGCTTAAGTTAAGTAATTTTAAGTAATTTTATCCATTCCACCGACCCCACAAAAGGGTTAACAGTAAACTTTGTTGATGTTTCTCCTCCCACCTCTGCCTAAATAAATCGTCCATTTATTTGGTTTAGCAGAGAGTCACTCATACAAATGTCGCTCATCTAAATCGTGCAGCAGTCTGATGTTGCACACCTGCGGCAATAAGAAAGCAGGCTAGGAGGACAATCTGGACAGGAGTGCGATTTGTGAGCTTGTGGAAGACAGCGCGACATTTTTGTTTACATTAATAAATCTTCTAATCACATTATGAAAGTACAAAGCAGTAGGCCTATATTACATTACTGGTAGCCTACCGTTCAAAATAGTTTGTATGTGCAATTCAATCACTCAGTCCAAAATATGCACTAGATGGACCAATTCATTATTTTATGGACTTTGGGAGTTTTTTTCTGTGAAGGAAGGGTCTGTAACGAGTGACGCTGTGAATTGGGCAGTAAGGTCAATAAAAACGTTTTCAGTGCACCGTATATAATGTATCTGACTAAACGTATCTGCAGGCAGCCTCTCAGAAAATAGCCAGCCAATTTAGCCAGCCCTTAAATTTGTTAATCTTAATCTAGTTTCCTTTCAGTCCTCCCGCCGCCACCCAACAGTGGTTACAGAATTATGTCCCCACCAATGTCTAAACCAAACCTATGCCCCTGTTAATGGGCCACCTCCTAAGGACTTTGAATATGGGAGAACAGTTGAGATCTTTTATGAAAAGCCACAAAAGATTAAGTGATCTGACAAAACCTGTCAGTTGTCATTGAGCGTATCATTGAGAGTGAATAAAAAGATCAACATCAAAATACACTAATGTGCATTATTTCATGTCTTTACACACAACAAAACTTTGCCGCCCACTCCCCGACCAACACCACCACACCAAGACCTCTATTCTACAGGAGACACTGTACAATCAGTATTTCTCACAGTATACCTATCTACCTTTTAGTCAGATACATTACATACGGTGCACATTGCCCTTACTGCTCAATTAACAGCATCACCTGTTACAGACCCTCCATTCACAGAAAAAAATCCCAAAATCCATAAAATAATGAATTGGACCATCTAGTGTAGATTTCGGACTGAGTGACTGAATTGAAGCTGCCACGATATTACTGACATCGATGGGGAAAATGTTATTGATGCTCTTTTTTGTTTATTAGGGCCCAATGGTATTGAAATTAACAACTGAATGTTTTATTTTGCTACATTTTGCTTATTGCCAAAACACAATGTAGTAACTACACTGTAGATGTAAAATACTTTTTTCTTTGTTTTTAAAAGTACAGAGCAGTGAAGTGTGTTTTTGTTTCCTAACAACAATGTACTGTTTTTCTGCCTCCCTCAAGGAGCGACCTCCGAGCCAGCTGGGCTCTTGCCCTGCCACGCAGGCCCCCGGGAAGCCTGCCCCCTCCCAGGCCCTGCCCCAGCCTGGTGGCCCCGTCCCTCCGCCTCAGCCAGGCCTGCTAGCCCCGCCTCAGGGTGAGGATGAAGACGAGACGTGGCGCCAGCGCCGCAAGCAGTCCTCTTCTGAGATCTCTGCCGCCGTGGAGCGCGCCCGCCGCCGCCGTGAGGAGGAGGAGCGCCGCATGGAGGAGGAACGGCGCGCTGCCTGCGCAGAGAAGCTGAAGAGGCTGGATGAGAAGCATCAGCAGCAGGGGGGTAGTGGTGGCAGCAAGACGCCCAGCCTGGACGGCAACTCCACGGCTGTGACAGCGGGCAGCCCCAGCCCCTCGCTTTCTGCTTCGGCCTCCTCGCCCAACGTCAGCCAGCCGGCTTCGCCCTGCGTGGACCCCGAGGAGCTACCACTGCTGGCCGTTCAACAGCCATGCTTGGTGCCCAGTGGATCCAGTGAACGCCAAAGAGCCAGCAGCAACAGTAGCTACGACTCCAACACTGGTAGTGGTAAGTACTCAAGTTTCTGCTTTGAATTATTTGGGGGTTTGGAGATAGA
Organism: Galaxias brevipinnis; assembly: GCA_036023535.2. Classification (NCBI taxonomy): domain Eukaryota; kingdom Metazoa; phylum Chordata; class Actinopteri; order Galaxiiformes; family Galaxiidae; genus Galaxias; species Galaxias brevipinnis. The sequence goes on from JAVQIZ010092006.1 coordinate 7,853, forward strand.
CTTTATGTGACCAAAAAAAAAATCCGGATTACAATCATTGTATAATGTTACCTTAAATTCCTTGAAATTAGTTTTAACGTCATAATAACCACATCACCATAATAACAGAGATGGCAAACTCTGCTTGTGATCTTTCCATATGACATATGTATTATAGCTTGTCTATATTGTGCCATGTGTTTTTGCTACAGCGATCTTTATAGAGCTTTAACTGGCCTATTACATTCTATTTCTGCCTTTATGTAAACCTTCACACGGTGTCCTCTCCACAGACTCTCAGCAGTGTGCCCTGCCCCCGGCAGTGGCCCAGCAGCAGCAGCCTCAGCCCCCTGTGGAAGCTCCTGTACCTGGGGAGGGGAAAGACGAGACCCTTGGTGGTGGTCACCTACGCAGCATCGGAGGAGGAGGAGGAGGAGGAGTGGACCCAGTGAAGGTGGAGAATATGGGAAGTGGGGCAGGCCGCCAAGCCAGCGGACCGCCAGGCCAGGGCTACTCCAAGTACCAGAAGTCCCTACCTCCACGCTTCCAGAGGCAGCAGCAGGTTAGGCGTCGCTCTTTACGAGTTCCTGTCATGTAACACTGTCATGAATACAACAGCTATGTTTAGAAAGACATGCATAATGATCTTCTACCACTTGCTGCCGGCGTGTCCACAGGAGCAGCTCCTGAAGCAGCAGCAGTGGCAGCAGCAGCAGCAGCACAGCCAGGCCTCCCAGGGACAGCTCCCACCCCAGGGCCAGGCAGCCCAAGCACAGCAGCAGGGGCCCTCTCCGGGCTCCACACCACAGCCGGGGCCAGGTCCCAAGCAAGGCAGTGGAGGTCCCCTCTACCAAGGGGGCCCCATGGCTCAAGGTAACATGGGCCGCCCACCGCCCCTGCCCATGAACTTTGACCCCCGCTGGATGATGATGCCCTACATGGACCCACGAATGATGCAGGGTCGCCCTCCGCCCATGGACTACTATGCTGCTGGCATGCACCCCTCTGGTGAGTGTTCCTATTCGGCCTTGCTCAAGAAGTATTTCTTACCTAATAAAAAAAAAAAGCCCTAAATTAGAGTGAAACAAGTATTCTCATTCATGTAATATTTTACAAAATAGGGATGCTATCCAATCAACTTTAAGAGATAGAAAAATGTCCCTCATGAGCTTGTATCCCTGGAAATATTAATTTAAAAAATCAGTTTCCGAAAGTGTGTCTTTTCTTGTGTTGTTAAGGTATGATGGGGCGCGAGCGATCAGACTCTGGTGGCTCTGGCTCAGACCCCTTTGACCGGCAGCAGCATCCGGGACATCCCCACCGCGGGACGCCCCCCATGGACCCCAAACTGGCCTGGGGGCCGGAGGTCTTCCCTGGGGGAGGAGAGGGTCGAGGACTGACCTCCCCCCTAAGGCAGAAGCAGCCTCTGGAGGAGGACGACATGGCCAAGGGACCCAGGTGAGGATATGATTCACTGGAAGCTCCTCAATTATGACTGGAAACATAATTTGCTGAATCAATGACGTTGATAGTAGGGCTGCCACTAACGACAAATTATTTTTTGATTAATCTATCAGCTATTTTATCGATTAATCTAAGCGATAATAAAAAATGTAAAAAGCGAGAGAAAGAGGAGGAAAAACAAATACATCATACTATATTAATGAAAACATAGTAAAATCCACACTTCAACTTTTCAAACATTATTGAATGTATGACATTCCCTACACAAAGACAGAAAGTACAAAAGAATTAGATAGACTACATCCCAGCCCATCGCGCACAAACATAAAAAAAGAAAGCTCTCCCTGCTATCTGTAATTTAATAAACTAATCATGACATGAATAGACTTAAACACTTTTCTGGTGATCCATCATCCAGAATAGCGTCTGTGTGTTTTCAGGTGCTTGATCGTGCATAGTGCTAGTGTTGCTGTCGTATGCTGTCAACTTTGCACCTTATTGTTTTGTGATACTTTGAAGTACTTTCGAAGCTTTGAGTCTTTGGAAACTTTTACACCAAGTTGAACCATTGTCACAGATCAAATTTACAGTCAGACTCACTGCTACAGCCGCCATGACTTAGTAAAACTAAGTCTAGAGCTGACCCGCTCGCAGAAATTACGTGATTTTGAAGAAACACATTTGTTATAATGAAATGAAGTGTTTTAGATATCAAAGGTGCATTCCAAAAAAAATCTAATATAATGTGTCAGGTTGAAATCTTGATGTCGACGCATTTTCAACGTCGACGTCATCCATTATGTTGACCAATCGAGGCAGCCCTAGTTGATAGTCCTAACATTCTCCTGTGGCCTTTTCCTGTAGGAGTGACACCCCTCCCCATCGCCATCGAGAGGGAGGCCCAGGTCCCATCCAGCAGCCCAGCTCTAGCTCCTCCAATCAGAACCCAGCCCCCGTGAGCATCCAGGCTGGGGGCCACCCTCCCCACCACCACCACCACCCATCCTACATGGGTGGCAGAGGCAACTACAGCAATTTCCCTGAGCAGGGTTCCAGGATGGCCCCCCACCAGCAGCAGCAGCAGCAGCAGAGAGCTGGTGGTGGTGAAAGGGGGGGCATGGGTCACCAGGAAGATGGTCCCCCTCGGGGAAGCCAGCAGCACCAAGGCCAGATCTGGGGTGCCCCCCACCCCCACTACGACCGTAACGGCCGTGCCGAGCTCTCACCCCTGGAGAGCAACTCCCACCAGCAGCAGCATGCCCACCACCCGCATGGGGGCCACCAGCAACACCCAGCTCACACCTCCCACTATCCCCTCCACTCTCATAAGCCGGAGAACGGCCGCGAGCGGGCAGGCGACGCCCCTGCCAAGAAGGCTGAGGCCTCACCGGCTCTCCATCAGCCCTCCATCTCCTCCTCGTGCTCATCATCCTCTTCCTCCTCCTCAGCCAGGGAGGATGGCAGTGGGAAAACGGTCCTGCATCACCACCTGCCCCCCCAGCGTGAGACCGAGGTTGCGCATGGAAGCAGCGGTGGTCACGCAAAACAGGACAAAGCTCCACACTCCACCCAGGGCTCAGGCTCAAGCTCGTCTCCCGCCCAGCACGGGGGCCATGCCCAGGTCCAGCAGCAGCCCCACCACCCCAAGACCAGCCAGAGGGGCCGGGAACACAAGACTGAGACCCAGTGGGGCCCTCGGCCCGGGAACAACAGTAACACTGGAGGGACCTCGTCCTCCCACAACAGGAGAGCCAATAGCAATGCGGGAGTTGTCAGTGGCAACAACCGCTGTGTGGACGATTTGTCCAACACGCTGGCAGACCACAAAATCCCTGGCCAATCAGGCAGCAACAGCAGTGGCAACAAGAGGGCGGGACCTATCAAGCGTCCTGTGCAGAAGGATATGAAGCGCGAAGGAGCGGAGGGGGAAGGTTCTGAGAAGCCAAGCGCTGGGAAAGAGATGGAACAAGACTCCGTGCCGACCTCCAAGCAGGATGCCGCCTTGAATTCCCAGAGTGCAACCACTGCACCGTCTGGCAAAGATGAGCCAGCCCAGCCTGCCAAGTCACGGAATGGAAGGGAGCGAGGGGGAGGGTCAGGAAGAGGGCCCAAAGTTGGAGACAACGCTGCCCCATCCCTGGGCTACTCCAGGAGGGAGAGAGAGCGATCCCTGGAGAGGGGAGGAGGCGGTGGCGGCGGTGGCGCGCCCTACCACCACGGCGTGTCAGCCAGAGGCAGCGGCCGCATGGCCCGCGGGCGAGGCGGAGAGTTCTACGGCCGGGGCCGCGGTTACCGGGGCGGCTATGTGGCTACCGCTAACGCCGGGACCGCGAGCCGTGGCAGGGCCACCGGCCGCAGTGGCAGAGACTACCGCTCGTCCACCGGCAGTGGCTACCAGGAGTTCAAGAGCGAGGTGGGGGGCGGCAGGCATGGCCCCGACCGCTCGCAGCACAATCCGGCACGTGCCCGCAACCGCAGCGAGACCCGCAGCGAGGGCTCCGAGTACGAGGAAATCCCTAAGCGGCGGCGGCAGAGGGGCTCAGAGACGGGCAGCGAGAGCGCCGCTAGTGACCTGGCCCAGTCCGACAAGGAAGACCGCAAACCCAGCAACGCCAGGAATGGCTCGGAAAATGCAGCTGTTGGGAGTAGCTCAGCGGCCCCTCTAAGGGGCTCCCAAGCCCGGGTATTCACCCCCAGGGGAGTGCCCTCCCGGAGAGGCCGTGGAGGGGGGAGCGGAGGCGGGGGTATTTACCGTGGTGGAGGTGGACCCATAGCTGCAAGTCAAAGGTCAGCCGTAGGCACAGCATCCGGCTGGTGCTCCAAAACATCCACGTCAGTCCGAAAGCCACCGCCGCTGCAGTCATCGAGGCCTAAGGACATGGGTCGCGGAGGAAATGGTGGCGAGACCAAGGCAAAGGACAAGGCAGAGTTAATCACCCCGAGTCCGGGGAGCAACCCCGCACAGTCCACACAGGCTGCTGGCGCCCCTGCCCCTCAACAGGGCTGTGCAGAAAACGGGGTAGCCCCCACCCAGCTGTCTTCCACCAACTCGACATCCACCTGCAGCGGTCCCAACCTACCACTCTCTGGAGGCTGTGGTGGTGGTGGCGGCGGCTTCCCCCCCAGTGGCTTTGAGCGTCCCCCCAGACGCCGGCGCCACGGCCGCTCCCAGCACCAGCAGGACAAGCCACCACGGTTCCGCCGACTAAAGGAGCGTGAGAACGCGGCGCGTATCAATGGCAGCTTAGGGGTCATCGGCGGTGGGCGGCCCTCGTCTCCCTCGCTGAACTCAGCCCAAGACACGGACGGGGCTCCAACGATGGGCAACGCCAACCACAACGCTGCCACCGCGGCCACAAATAATAACAGCAGCAGTAGTAGCCATCTTGGCAACGCTAACAGCCACCACCACCATCACTACAGCCAGGGCAACACTGGGCCAACCCACCACCACAATCACAACAACCCAGCGGGCGGAGCCAAGTCCCCCGACTTCTCCAATCAGAACTCGGACCAAGCCAACGAGGAGTGGGAGACGGCATCTGAGAGCAGCGACTTCACAGAGTTTCGAGAGAGGGAAGGTGGCGGAGGAGGGGGAAAGTCCTACTCATCTCATCACCATCACCACCCACAGGGCAGAGGAGCGGGAGGAGGGGTTGGTGGCGGAACAGGAGAGCGGGAGATGACATCGAAAGAGTCTGCAGCCAACAAGAGGAGCTTTTCAAGTCAGCGGCCAGGGATGGAGCGCCAGAACCGAAGAGTAAACACAGGAGGAGGAGGAGGAGGCGGGGAAAGGAGAGGCCCACGAGGACCGCCTGGTGGGGGCACAGGAGGAGGCGGCAATGGAGGGGGCAACCGCGGCGAGAGGCGGGGTAATTGGCCCTCGCCCAAAAACAGGAAGTGATAAAGATTTGGAAACATTTCAAACTTCCCTCCCCCTTACTTTCTACTTCTTCTGTCTCTTTTCTCTCTCTTACCTTTATCTCCTTTGTCTTTTTGCTCTCTCTCACCTTTATCACCTCTCTATTATCATCCCGTAACATATTAGCACATTGTTGTACAATACATGGTGTGGAAACAGTCACCTTAGCCTCTGCTTTAACCCCAAGTCCCACAATTCTCTCCCCATTGATCTGCAGTCAACCGTCCGTTATTGTCATTTCCCTCCCTTCACCAGTTTCTCCCCAGTTGGATGCAATAGGCACATGCTTCTCTCTTGAATGCCCACTTCGTTTGTCTGAAAGACGTGTACCTAAATAGATCTACACATTGCATTAAGGCACAATAGGACATCCATTAACAAGATACACAGACACGCACAGCAACGATGCAGTGCGACATAAAAACATATGGGATGAATTGGCAAAATATTGGAGCAGCTGAATTTTTATATTTATGTACCTGTGTATATTTCTACTAAGCTTTGGGCATGGGTAGTCTTAAGTAGGGCAGTGCTGCATCATCTCCCTCACTCTGGGGGGGGCGGGGGGGGGGGGGGCGGACAGGTTATTCTTTTAACAAGAACAATTGTAACATAAGCTTTTTTCTCTTCTGTGTTATTTTGCCTCATTTGTCAGTTTTGTTTCAGCCTCCTCACAAAAAAATCTGCAAAGCAGGTCATTAAAATACCTTTTTTATACAATCCCCACCTCACTCTTGAGTTTTTGATCTTGTGATAAGTTAATCTCTCATGACTGTGACAACAGACCCTTCTTACGTACCACTGCTCACCTCGGATACACATAGATTTTTGCCTCAAATTTTAATCTGTTTGCTTCTTGTTCAGAACATGGCGGTGTGGATTTGTTTGTTTTGTTTGACCCGCTCTACCGTGCGCTTGGTACTGGCCCCGCCTCACAGTAGCATTTCTTTCACTTGCAACACTGAATTTTCCAAGATTTCCCGAGATGGCTCTCTTAGTTAACCACATTTATAACTCAGAGAACTGAATCGATAGTTAAAAAGCTTTATTTGACGTTTCTTTATTTTTTCTTCCACAACTGTCCTTTTTCTAATGGAAACGTTTTTGGGGGTTTTTCTAGACGCTTTGGCCAGCATCATGGAAAATAAGTTCAGTTAAAATGTAAGCCATGTTGGAGATAAAAAACTCCTGATTTCTATTTACTTTGAGTTTTTTTTTTGTTTTGTTTTTAAACGAAGCACTCCTTATAGTAAAACCTGGTTAGTGTTTGGCTTATATAACTGAGGAAAGTTCCACATTTATTCAGCAGGATTTGTATTTGTTTCCAAGATGCAACTATTGGCCATGTTGAGTATTGTACTATCAAACTATTAATTTTACTTTACTGGCATCTCCTACATGCAGAATGCTCTCTACTGTTTTGGCCCTTTTAAAGATGGGGACTGGCAAGAGCTCCGTTTTAGGAAGTATTTTGAAAAAAAAGAAGAAAAAAAAATATATATCTATATATATATATATATATATATATACACACACACACACACACACACAGAGTAGCTTAATTGAACTGAATAGTAATCAATGATGAAAACGTGAGAGGTCCCTGTGTCTCCCACCAGTATGCATCACACCTTTCTGATTACCTTGTAAGCTTGTCAGAGTGATTCCTTCAATTCTGTTTGGTTTTGAGCTTGACATACACTTAAGTATTTCACACACATCACAAGATGTCGTTTTGGAAGTAGACGGGGCAACATACCTGTTCAAAGTTGATAAATGTTACCCTCATCTGCATAAAAATATTTCACTGCTGTAAGTTGGGGTTTGTTTGTATACTGACAACCGTTTATAAGAATAGCATTGGTATGTTGTGAGTAGGGCATTTGACTGGGTATGTGTGTCTGTGCGCATTTGCTGGTGTCTATAATAACTATTTTTGGGGAGGGAGGTGTGATGTGGATGGTAAACGTTTGCCTCTTGCCCACACTTGGTTTTTAATATTAGGACAATATAAGTTTTCTTGTACACGTTCACGTATATACATTCAAATATGTATATATTTATCCAAATGAAGTACATACAGTTGAGAACTGTTGTGGCATAAGGGGACTTTAGCGTATACACTGAGGCAGTTATATTAAGTCTATTTTATTTCTCACTAGGAGATGTAATTAACAAGAACACATCAATGGGTGCAGCTCGCCTTGCTTGTTTATACTTCGATAGCCGCACACTTGACACCGGCTCAGAAGACCTTCATCCTTCTTTAACTCCTAAAATGTGCTCATAACGTATGTGTACCCAGAAAACAGTGTATTCCTAAAATATTCAAAGATTGTACTATATTTCCAGCATTACCCAGGTACCTGGAGTGGTTTAAGCTGTTCTAGCATTTATGGTTTATTAATGGAACCGTAAAATACACACATGTATGTATATTGGTATGTATCTAAGTTTTGTCTACCCCAACTTACATTCCCAAAAACAAATGTTGCCATTTTTTAAGTTCAAGGGAGCAATGTACAAGCAGAGAAGTGTCTTATAGTAAAGTTATACAGAGAAAAAAAAGTTAATAAACTTCTTTTGTTTTAATGGAAACTCCTTTTGTCTGGTTTTATTATAGAAACACAGATTGGTTATGCTCCTTCCTTTGCATTGTGTAGTGATCCTACTGCTGTGTTTCCCCTGACTAGCTATGTGATTGTAAACAATATAATCGGGGAAACTTGCGACGTGCAAAGGGTCAAAACTGGCAGTCAGTTGCTGTCTCACAGTTCTCGAAACTCGAGATATTACAAAATGTACTATAATGTGGCGTATGGACTTTTAATTCCGATCAGTCATCAGCCAATGACATAAGACTATTCAGAGAATATGTAAGTAGTCCTGCACTGACCTTTTGCATTGCCTTTGGGAAAGGATGTGTGGATGAGACACAGCTCAATGGACGGAAAAACCCTTGACAGGACATGGCCACCATTTAAGGTTACCACAACCTGTAAGTAACACCAAACACAATCAATTGCCAGGTGGATGGCTGGCCCTTGTTGGTCATTGTTCCTGTAATAAAAACAAAAGGATGATTATACATTTTTTATTATTATTATTATTATGCTATTCCAAAATGTTTACAAAAAATTTGTAAACATAAAACAAGCGAAAGAAACAAGAGAAATACATCAAAAAACGTATCGAGTATAGAAAATAGTCATACGAAAATCTTGAATGAATAATAGGTTTAACATTTTGCAGTATTCATATTTCTTGAACATTGTTCATACAATTGTATTAAAAATTATGTTTGAGTTCCTTAAGAAAGACTAAGTGCAAAAGTTTTTTACCTGTAAATTTACATTTATGGATATGAAATTTAGCTAAAAGTATGAACAAGTTGAACAAAATTGCTTCTCGTTGCCACTGTCAACATTAAGGAATCCAAACAGTACATTTTCCACAATCGAGAAAATTCAGTATACATTTCTACTGTAATAAATCAACAAAAGTCTTCCCAAGTCTTCTACTTTTTGGTAAATGGCCAAAGCCAAAATAAGTGTACCAGTTTCTGGATGAAGATGATGAAGCAATTTACACTTAAATATTTTTTTTATATTTTAAGATAACTTTTCACACGGTAATATCTATGACTAATTCTATCAGAGATTTCGTTGACTTAATTGATGAGAATGTATTTATGCGGTAGCGTCCGTAATTTACCCAACATGTCTTCCAAAAAAGAGTTCCAGTAAGTGCATATATCCTATGAGATTAAGACCAAGTATTTTTGAAAAAGAGAGCCTCTATTATCATTTCTTGGAGTTATTGTAGGACAGATCTTTCCCACATGATCATCAATAGCATCAGGGTCGGCGTCATGGGGGGTCATCGCGGACCATGCCCCGCCAGATGAGTTAATAATAATAACTAGAAATGCATTTCCCTGCGCAAATGCGATGTGATGCATCGCGGTTATTCGACTGACCGCCTAAGCGCGCAGAACCTACCCCTGCAGCACAAGCGGACTGCGGTCCAAACCCTGTTTGTTGACAAGGGGGCTTATTGCCGCGAGATTGGTAGTGCATCTTCATCATAATTTAATGGTGGACACATGACGATGACGTACTACTGTTTGCTTTTATTTTCAACAAGGTCAGGCTTTCACCGACAATGCTTTAATGTGTTAAAAAAGAATGCATTTAGTGCGGAACAGGGTAGCGCATGAGCAGTAATTTCTCCCTGTCAAAATGGGCTACCTCATACTTTCCAATTGAGTTAGCCCATTTGGAGGGGAGGATACATTTTCAGTTGTATTTGATATGGGCTACAGCGAAGCCCACCTACACTGTAAAAAAAATAAAGTTGGCTCAACTTATAATTATGAGTAACCTGGCTGCC
>JAVQIZ010092029.1:0-32590 GCA_036023535.2 Galaxias brevipinnis
CATCCTCTTAACTTCCTCTCTGTCCCTCTCTACATCCACGGCCTTCTGAATCAGGCCTTTAGCAAGTTTCTCCAATTTCACATTTTGGAGCAGCGTGTCCCTATATTTCTTCTCCAACTCTTCATTCTTTTTCTCCAATTCTTCCAACTCCTTTACCTTTTTCTCCAACCGTATTCTAGTCCTCTTTCTTTTAACTGAATTGTTCTTTGAAACCTTTATGTCAGCATTGGTCTCAGACTCTTTTCTCCAGTTCTCTGCCAACTCCATCTTTCCACCAGCCTTCTTCTCCATTTGCTCCACCCGTACTTTCTTATCCTCTACTCTTTCAAGTTCTTCCCTCTCAAGTGCTGCAATCTTTGCAGCGTAGCTGGACACCACCAACTCTGTGTCTACCGCACATGCAGAAGAGGACTGAACTTGGCCTTTACCGTCACCGCTCTAAAACATATTATGAGTCAATATTAATGGCCATTTAATCTATTGCCTACCATTTGGAATACTATAATAAACATCAAACTACATAACAAAGCAGGTTAAAGATTTGTCCTTAAGCAGTGTCCAATTATATAAAGTTTGATATGGATCAGAAACTATGTTGCAGTAGCATTCTAGTACTAGTGGGAGAAATATGTATCTAAACCAGTGCCCAGTTATAAATGTTCAATTGGATAATAATTGTTAGCAATGTTACAGTAATATTGACAATGCATGCACTTACAGATGAGTTGGGATCATCAACTCCTGTCTGAGGAACAGCAGAGTTGCATTCTGTCCTGAGTCTGAGAGGTCTGGGCTGAGGTGCACCTGGGGGATGGTTTGCCCTCACAGGTTTGACCAGCGGTAAAGCTTTGCCTATCCCGATTGCAGAGCTGAGGATGTGATGGCCAGGTCTGACGAGAGAGCAGGCCAGTGGAGAGGAGCTTTGGCTACCGAGGCATAGCACTGTAGACAGAAATGCCCAATCAATGCTACTTCTTTAGAAGCTCTAAGAACACTTCCTGTAAGTTTAAATACATTGATAAACTACTGAATTCTCATGAATGTGTGTATCCATAAAAAATGATCAAAAACTATTCTACAAAAAGTAATTCGCATAACAATGTAATGTAGGCAGTTCCCAAAAGCTTACGTTTTCTGTAATCCATGGCAATTCAGGGCAGCACTGTTTGGCACTAACCTAGGGGGTAAAAGAGTATTGCTTAGTTTTAGACACATACTTTAAAGTGCACCTAAACATTGTGGGGGGGTCTCTCTGTGTCACCACTCACACTGCAATTCTACATTCTATTCAAATATCAAAGGTATCGTTTTTTATCCACTTTCTAGCATTTTATTTAAAACTAGCCTAATTATCGCAGTTTTTTGCTCTTCTGCATAGTAACTCACCACAATAAACATGGGAGGCATGAGTTTCGCATGCAGATTATAATTCCAAAATATTTGCTTCTTCATGGCTGTCAATTGAAAACTTCAGAAATTGTTTCTAAATCACATTAGCGAGTGATACACATTTGAGCTATACAGTTATGGGTCGTTTCTACATAAAAAAAAAATTAGAACAGCTACTTATATATGAATAATTTCATTATTGCGTATTGATTTAACTGTTACGTCAATTTCTTGTTCCCATGACTCCCAAAAGTGGGCATAGAATGTGATTGGGTAGGCTAAATATTAACCTAGCTACATTAGCATGGCTTCGAGTTGGCGATAGAATCAGAAATGAAACAGAAAAAAATCGAAATTAAACAGACAACGCTGTACAATATTGGACCTGTTAGCGTGCTTTCAGTCCTGTCCTATACCTATCAGGGCCGTTGGAGAGCTGAAAACTAGTCATAGATAGGCATAGAGTTGGTCAGGAACGAGTCCAGAATTGTTAGCATTTTTGGTCTCCATGACACTCTTCTCGAAGTCGATTGTTTTTCTGAATGGGATTTAGGTTAGACGCACGAAATAAGGTCTGTGGTTAACATAACCTTATGAGATTTTCACGTTTTGGTCTAAGAAAGAAAATATGTCAGCTAATACCCCACTCCTGAATTTTTAAGCTTTTACGCGTCTTAGAAAAGGCTGTTGCTAACAATTGCCTAAATGAACTGTAGTAGTACGGAGCGAGGTTGTGGGGAGCGTTGGAGCAAGCGCGCGAAATCAAATTACATGGTTGGAAGTTTAGTGGAGGTGACGTTTATTGGGATCTGCAGTTCATTTATAGCGAAGACGTAGTCCAAAACAAAGTAGCAAAAAATGAAACAGAAGACTCAGCAGCAATCTCCCTTATGCCCTTTATATGTGTTAGATTGAATGAATGAATCCAATAATACATTTTTATTGTGATTTATATAAATGTCATTCAGTAATTAAGTAGGCTGTGTTTTTTCAAAAATATTGTATCCGTATTCTTCATAACCACTAGGTTGGGTAGACATCCATAAATATAAATACCTAGAACAAATGACATTATTTTATTTTGGAAAGCCTACCACATATTTGATATGTCACGGTTTAAAAAATAAATAAATAATAGTTATTTATTTATTTTTTTTTTTTTTTTTAGTTTTTATTTATATATATATATATATATATAATTTCCTGCCTTACACTGGAAAACAAACAGTTTGCAAAAATGAAAACTAATCGGTAAATATTTGTTTTTGTCTCTATGAGTCAAGAAAACAAAGTCATAATTTTTTCATTTAAAATACTGGGGTTATACTAAATAACAATATTGCCTTACTCTCAATGACAGGCTACAGTTGGGTCTAAAAGTCTGAGATCACATTGAAAATCTCTATTTTCACATAAACCTGGAAATAATCAAAAGGTTGAGGATTCAGAAACATTTTAAAACACAAGAAGTTATGTCATGTAAAATGAAGAAGAAATATTTAAGATTCTGCACTATTTCTAGGTCAGTAATCAAATTTAAGCAAATTTGGGGCATTGACCAATTAAGTGCATCCCTTCCATTGAAGCATGCATGCCTTCTTCAGATGACACAGGGTGGATTTGATTTACTCATCAGAGGCCTGTTAAAGTAACTCAACTTACAGCCAGTGTTCACCTGTTAATATGGCTGTGCCTCAAGTTTCCAGCAGATCATTGCTTACTAAGTGGCATTGTGATAATGGGGAGAATTGCATCACAACTAAGTGAAAGTGTCAGAAGTAAATTTGTTATTCTAAGCAAAGGGCCTTTCTCAGCGTCAAATCATGGCTAGACTAAAGGTTTCTAAGGGGGTGGTGCATGGAACCCTAAAACGCTTTACAGAAACTGGATCAGTTGTATCCAAAGCACGATCAGGCAGACCAAAAGTGACCACACCATCAGAAGTTCAATACATCAAGCTTAGTTCCCTGAGCGATAGAAAAGCAACTTCCTCATAATTTGCGTAATAAAGAACGCAAGATTCCAATCAGCAAAAATACTGTCAAAAGAAGGCTGTCTTGTAGTGGTCTCAGAGGATGAGTAGCAGTTTATAAACCACTTCTCAAGAGGGGAAACAAGGCCAAAAGCTTGGGGTGGGCTAAGAAATAGCAGCATTTCACAGTGGATGACTGGAAAAAAGTCCTATTTACTGATGAATCAAAGTTTGAGATTTATGTCAGTAACAGAAGGGTGTATGTAGGAGACAAACAGGAGAGAATGATACGGCAGTGTATCAAACCAATAGTGAAACATGGTGGTGGGAATATTCAAGTCTGGGGGTGTTTTGCCTACTCTGGAGTTGGACAACTGCACCGAATTGACTACACCCTGACCAAGGAGAAGTACCACTCCATTCTTCTGCGCCATGCTAGACCCTCTGGTTTGCATTTTTGTGGAGAAGGATCCATACTGCAGCAAGATAAAGACCCCAAACACACCTCAAGGTTTGCAAGAACTAGAGTGGTCTCAGACTTTTGGACCCCACTGTATACATCCCACAAATATTGATTAAACGTGATTCCTTCAGCAATAACAATGATCGAATAAAATCAATAATAATTCATTAGTAGCAGCAGTAGTATTTTTATTTTAGCTATTCAAAAAACAAAAAAAATGCAAAGTTGAAGTTTTGCGTAACATTATACAGAAACAGTGGATATATTTATCAAAGCACCTTAAAATGCCATACCATTTTTTTAAATGACAATAATCAGTATTCATAATAATCAGTATTCATACAACAAGTATGAATTGTATAAAACTAGTGAAAATCTGGGATAACAAAGCTAATGTCATTCACTGTAAGGGGTGACACTGTGTTAAAACATGTAACTTAAATTCTAACCAAAACCCCTGCTTGTGTCCATATGGACAGTACTTTGAGCCACCGCAAGTCAAAGATAAATCATTAGAATGTTAATTTATTTCCACACAGCACTTAAAATAAATTAAATGTCTCTCAATATGTTTTTTACTTTGAGCATTTTTCTTTTTTTATATACCTTGCCATATCTCCCTAATAGTACTAAACACTCAGATTTGACCATAGAAAACAACAAGCAGCATATCCACATAGTGGGCTACTGCATATTTTCACCTATTTTACCTTTCAGAGGTTGATTAGCATCTGGTCAAAGTTATAAAAGAAAAGTTATAAATAAAAATTCTTACAGGTTCTTTCTTTCATTACGTTTTCTACTAAAATAAAGTATTACACATATGTGTACTGATGCCCAAGGCAAGATTTTACCAGTATGTAACCCATCGAACTATAGATCTGACCACTAGCTGTCATCAAGTCACGTATTATTATACAAAATGTGATTATTTTGACAAAGTAAAAGGTTTATCCACTTGCAGCCTACTCCCTTCAAAATTGAGTTGATCAAAAAAACTTTTTTTACTTTTCAATTCCTTTTGTAGTACAAAGCAGCACTTATTTTCTCCGTATCATACTGGCTTCAGCTGATAAAAAAAACAGAAAAAATCAAACCATTGTCAACAACAATCAATAGGACAAACTTAATTTGCATTGCATATGCTCTTAATTGTCTTACTGGCATAGTGTTGGGGGAGCATGGGTTGGGCAATGACCAGATTGAAGGCCTCCAGCCACTCCTGCTGATCCTGCTCATGCTCACACACGAAGACAAATCGTCTTTCAGGTGTGTGCATGGTGATCCCAAACTTCCACTTGCCTCCCCAGGTTCCGATAGGCATGCCCTGCCTCACAGAGTATTGGCTGTTCTCTGTACCGATAAAGACGGACCCAAGCTCCATCGCATCCTTTTGATAAACAAAGAAAAGCAGATACACGGATGCACACAAAGGTAAAGATGGAGGTGCTCACACTCAGACCAGGAACAAACCATTGAAATTCTACAAAATAATTTTCACTATCATTACCAGAGGAGTTTTATAGTAGAGCAGCTTTCTGTCCATGGAGCCTAGTGTGAACCATCTTTTCCTGAATGGCTCCAATAGCTTAAAAAAACAATAAAAAAACAAAACAATGGTGGGGATTAGGTGTGTTCCCCAAGCCCACATGAACAGTAAAGACATGATGTGCATTGGCTTTGATGGGCCACTAACCATTGGACCTGTCTTCTCCATGTAGCCCTCTTTTACACTCTCTCTGCTTATGAGAGGAATGAGCTGCATAAGTATGAAAAAGGTGAATAATATGGGAAGCAAAAACTGACATATTAAAAGATTTTCAGGAGAGACATTCAGCTATAAGGTGAAAAAAAGGATTAATTTGAAACCTTGTCAAACAACTTTTCTTACACCCTTGTCTGGAACAGTGGGATAGATCCTCTTGAGGTAGGCTAGCCGGGTTGCTCGAATTGCATTGAACCAGGACACAATTAGCTGAAAGTTATCATGAAACAACATATTTATAGCTGATTTAATATATATATATATATATATATATGTGTGTGTGTGTATATATTTACTTTTATTTTTCCATAAGTAATTTGTGTCATAATTATATCTAGAGATACCAGGGTCTCACCTGGCCGTTGTCATGGTAAACAAACAAATTCCTAGTGCGTTCTTCTTGCAGGTAGGAGATTTGAAGGCCGTGGGCGTGACCAATCTTCTCTGGCTGGAAAACTGCGCTCAAGTCCTTCATGGAGATGATGGCTTTAGGTGCTTTAGACTGTTGATGAAAACCCAATTTGATGAATGGTGTTCCGAAAATACAATCGGGCATTTTGTTTGTGTGCGTATTCTAACCCATATCTAGTTAAAACAAGCAATATGTCAGGGGTAATGCCACTTACATCTTCTCTGATGAAGTATCTTAGAGTGAAATCCTTCTGGGAGAGCCAGAAAATTCTCTTCAAAAAATGCTTATTGTCCTTTCCCTTCTTCCATAGAATTTCTTTAAAAAGGCCTTGACAGGGTGCAATTCATTCATTATATTGTAAGTATACAACTCTATTGGATGTAGGTCTGCAGGCAAATACCTGAGTTATAAATTTTCTGCAAGTAATTCCTTTCTCCAGTGAATTCTCTTCTCTCATATTTTGCCCGAATCCACTGATCCTTAAGAACACTGAAAGAAAAGAAAAGCCATTTCTACTTAAGATTTTATTGTCATAAGCTATATGCTAGACAATTCAATCCAAATCATGTGAATAAGTATAAATAAAATGGGTTCTAACAGAGTGTAGTATCCACCCACTTTGCCATTTAATCTGACCAGTTCCTATTCTTTGTAACAGGTCTACTACTTCTCCCTGTGCTCAATGGATGAATTGTCCAGTTATCAGGCTACACTTCCACTAAATCATGTAGGTATGAACGTAGAGTTGACATTGGTACACTCACAAACAGTCTTTTTGTTGTGGACGGTAGTAGAAGGGAGGAACGCAATTCTCGTAAAAGGCCTTCGCTGTTCTGTTGCCTGTCTCTCTCAAAAACTGCAGTCAATGGATAGACATATTCAGTTCAAAATCACAAACAAATTGAATCGTATTGAAGGAAGACATGTTCCTCCATATTGACTTGAGCAAAAATATTAGTTTCAGCTATATAGTTTGGTAATTATTATGAATGAACGAAACAACTTGAATGTGTACGCTGATAGAACACCAGTGTTTCAACACCTTGCTTGAATGAAAGAAAAAAAAAGACCTCAACTAGGGTCTCATCCCAGTAATCCAGACGTATGGACTTGATTTTGCTGACTGCTGGCAAATCACGATGAGTCCCTGAACAATGCAGACAGATAAATATTCCAAGCGTATAAGAGGCCCAATCCGGTTCTGTGAAAAGAATATGATTATCAACCATGGACATATTCAAAGGCTTATTTATATTAAAGCCACAATTGGCACTCGTACCTAAACAGCTGTGCAGAATATATTTCTTTCTCTTTGTTTAAATTATATTAGTAAACGGCTGACCTTGTCCTAACAAAAGATAGAGTATATTCATATAACAATATTTGCTTGTATAAGTGGTCATGCTTAAATGTACCACAGTGACAGGCTGTCGCTGGAAAGGAGAAACATGTAATCATGTCAAGCGACTAAATTAAATAGAGCCTTTACTTCCGCAAAAGGAATTTTGATTAGTATCTATGATAAATAATGTGATAACCTGAGATAAAAATATATCTGTTAAAGCAGACAATTATGAATTTGATTGATTATTAGGTATACTCACGAGGAGCCGCACAGTCCGCACAAAAGCTGTTGTGTGGCTCTTTCACCATATCAAGCAGTATATTCTTATTTCTCTCTTTACTTGCCATAAGTGTTATTTCTTCATATTTCCCTGCCTTTGTCGACTTTCAAAATAGGAGTTTCAACTTTGAAAGTCCATAGTGTATCATTCCAAATTCTGTAAAGTGTTAGGAGAAAAGCTTACACTGAAGTGACTTGCACCTAATGTTTCTTCTTACTGGAAAAGCAGCAGCATAACATGTATTGTTTCCTACCAATTGTACCAAGCTCTAACCGAGCAGGGAAGTAAAAAAGGTGTTACCATGTTGTCTAATTTACTAGTAGACCAGCTCAAAAATGAAAAATAAAAAAGTTACAAATGCCTAACCTACATGTTGATTTGGTCAAAGGGAAATAAAACTGCATCCACACAGTATTGTATACATACCTATATGCATATATGCATTTATGTCTACAGGTAGGCCTATACAAGTGGCAACTGTTGTCAATTGCTAATAACTTAAAAGTCCATGGAAAAGTTTCAGATTTAATTTTTGAATAATACAATTGTTACAGTATAACATTAAGATAACTGATGACTGAGATATGCTGAATAATAAAATTGCCTATCTGATCTAAATAATCCAAGCTGCTGCTAAATTTGTTTAATGGGAGCTATAGGCGTGGGTAGGGAGGGAAGGGGGGGGGGGGGGTCATGAAACACTATATAGCATCCACAGCTATTTTGAATGCACTGAAAACAAGTTATTTCGTTGGAAATATGAAATTGTATTAATTAATTGTTAGGTTAATCAATACATTTATTAATACAATTAACATGACGTGGCCTTTAAAATTGTTATTTGTGGAAACATATTTTGACACTTTTTTTTTTTTTATTCTTTTTTTATAATTCGATGGTTAAAGCACAGCTTTTTACCTTGTCAATATTTGTTTCCGGCTTTTACATGAATGTCGCTGAGTAGGCTAATATAAAAAGCATTGCCCAATAATTTTAATCATGCCGACGCTATATGTAACTCATTTGAAGACGTAGTCTCACAACACCTACAAAGACAACAAATGTTTACGGTTTCTGCTGCAAGACACGGCAAATACCCCGGAACTAATGTCAACCTAACCTACTTTCCAATCGGTGAAATACTCACTGACGGACAACAACTAAAGGGCAAAGTTAGCAACCTGCATATTTCAAGTAAAATGTGTCATTTATGATTTTGTGAAGTATGTGGGTTGCCAGACGATTTATATCCTCAGTCGCAAAAAGAGGTAACTGGCAAGCGTGTATTTTATTTTGAGTGTTGTGTTTAAATCCTTGTCTTTAACGTTTGTAAGGACAGTGAGCATTAGCCTTTTGGTCAACAATTTATTACATGTAATGTTTTTGGATCTTTCAGGGCAATATGGCGTATTACAGCGCCCCCAGGGATTACTCCCCGAAGTGGAACTTCGTTATCTTCAATGCACGTGCTGTTGGAGAAGTCAAGTCCCGATGGCTGGGTTTGATACTCTTAATGCCGCCCTCTCCTCAGCACCATGCAATGATGACAACAGATCACTGGACACATACTACACCGCAGAGCAGCGAGCTGTCATCCTGCAGCTCCTGAACAATGGAACCGAATCCGAGCTCGCAGGTGTTAAGCTTTTACGAGGCCGCAAGTCTGTCAACATTGTGGATTACAGAACCAGAAATGGACCGTTCAAAACGCTTGAAAGCTTGATAAATGTACCACTTCTCAAGCACAAAAGTGCTGTTATTGTGTTCAACTCTATTCTCAGCCCACCAAAGGAAAAGAAGAAAGTGAAAGTTCAGCTGGCAAAGTTCATCAGGCCAGACGTTGATAGGTCCTGGCTAGAGGTACAATTAATTACTTTTACAAGTGCTTAGTTTAAGTAGAGCAACCTTTTACTCTCCCGATCATACATTTATGGGTGCCTCAAAGCACACATGCATCCTATGCTGTAGTCTCACCATGTCCCAGCTCCAGTTATTCTACCAATTTATCTATGGGTTGACTTTAAGGGGCCCACTGTTAAAGTAGGTATGCAGATTGTTCAATTGCAAACTGATCAGGATAGCCATTATCGGCCAAGGCATGTAATGCACAACGCTTGTATTCTGTCCCAGGAAGCCAATTCCATAGTTTCCGTTGTGTGTGGGACCAACAAGATAGCCTGGGCGCATGTGGACCGTGGTATGAACGTGTTGGAATGGCAACATCAAGACTGTCACAACTTCATGAAGGGGACATACCTGGCTTCTTCCTACCTAGAAGATGTGAGTGAAGTGCAATCTATTGTAGTTCCTATGTATATAATAGTATCTTGTTTATGTTGCTTGTGAAAGCTAAAGACTATTGACTGAAACCCTTCTTGTTGTTCCCTTTCTAGATTTCCTCAGTAGTCTCCCACCTACCCTCAGCAGATTTCTTCGTAGTGGAGAAACCTTCCATCTCCCTCCAGAACACCACCCTCTTTCCAGTAATGGCCCACATGAGGACAGTGGAAGCCATGCTCTTTGCTCTGCTGGAGCCTAACTACAGCCAGCAGGCAGTGACCTCTGCTCCCAAGGTCCTCAACATGATGCGGACGGCCGTCGGACGCCATTTTGGGCTTATGGTTGGCGAGTCGCGCACCAGTGGAGCACAGACGGTCCGACAGATGATGACCGAGTCGGTGACTCAGAAGCTGCCACGGGTGACCTTCCCTCACGAGTTGCTAGCCAAGTACAGGAACTCTTTCCAGATGGGCAGCAGGAGCCGGGGGGAGGAGCTGTGTGACGCGCTGTTGCAAGCTGTTGCTTTTTACGAGCTGCTCAGTGATGCTCATTGATTTTGACCCGTTAATGACTACTCTCTCAAATGTATGTAATCACATCAAACGAAACACCTACCCCACTGTGAGCTTTGTTAGAGAAAAGTTCTATGCTCATATTCATAAAGATAGTTGCGAATAGGAAATGTGTGACTGTTAAGTTTAACTTCGAGGAGGACCACTGGTTTAGGTCTCACAGTATAGGTCATATAGAACCCATCTTTTCCATGAAGATGATATTATCAGTTTATTTTCACTGAAACTTGTTTTAATCTGTCATGATATGCAGTTTTCCTCTATTCCAGAAATACCTCTGTTATGAAAACCCACTGAAAAAACTTGAATTAAATAAGTGTACAAAAAGTAGAAGCTTTATTCGTTATTTACTAATTAACAAATATGAATTGGAATCCTTAATGCATAAAAATGTCAATGTAACTTAATTTGTCAAAGCTATCACAAAATAAATTGTGTTTGTCAAGTCAAGGCCCTTGTTAACATAGAAAAAAAACAGGAATGGTGAACATTCCACGTCTCTATTACTTATCATGGGAAATCCTCTGAAAGGAGTTGAATAGTGGACTTGGAGAGACCCAGTTGAATACTATTGAGGTAATGTGTTGACCTAGATGGTAAGCAGACAGTGAATTAGGACGTCCTACACTTTCCCATCAGAAAAGACAGCTTTAAATAGGCTTCTCTATTTGAATGTTGAGATTCATTTTACATAAGACTAAAAGTACTACTAGTAGGCAAAGCCTTCATGCACACAATCCATTTTGCTCCTTTGATTTGAATGAACTCACCTGTTTTGAGTCCTCTCTGACCGACAGATGGAGCGTAGGAATGGCATGTAGTCCACCATAACAGCCTGGCTCCTCCCCAGGGTACTGAAGGCTCTGCTAGAGAGAACAGCCCTGCTCAGCCCATACCTCTTTGAAGCCACGCTGGGAAAAGACAGAGGCAGAGAGACACGTTAGCAGTTCCAATGCTCTACACAGCTATTCACTTGTGTATGCTTCAAAAGAAAATTAGGAACAGAATTACCTTGATTCACAGATACAGGGTGGACTAAGGGTGATGTTCTGCCTGTGGCATGGAACAGGGAGGGTGAGGTCCTCTACCATTGCTCCCCACTGTTCATTACTCACCTCCTGGCCCCACTTCTGGGCTTCGCTCCACACCCCAGAAGCCCTTTCTAGGCACCTCCTGAACCCAAATCCTTCAATAGCAGCCTGAATTTCCAACAACGTTTCTGTCTTACTACAACCCCTCTCCTCCTCTCTCATCTCATCTAGTAGTCCATCCCTTAACGTCGCCCCACTCCAGTTGAAAGACTTTGGTTTGAAAGATCCAGATCTAGGTATGTCCTTATTGGGCATGGAGGCATCCAGGTGAGACATTAGATCCAGGAAATCAGTTACGATACCCAAGCAGGTGGCTGTCAGTCTCATTGCACTCTGTTCAATCTTAGGCTTGGCCACTAAATTTGATCCTCTAATTTGAATCTTCTTCAACAATAATGAGGCTCCACGTGGTTTAAGTAAAATGTTGGACGATGGCGTTGAGTCAGAGATTGCACTTTTCTTTCTGCTCAATCTGGAAAGGGTTCTGATGATGCTGGGTTGATCTACTTTACCCCTCTTTTCACCATTGCCAGGGGTTGTCTGCCACCTCTGGAGCCGAGTGCAAGTGTGTTTCTTTGGGTAGTGGATTGGAGATTCCTGTACCTTTACCGGTAGAGGTAGAAGGAGCTCAAGGTTTGAGTAGAGTAAGGGGACACCGCTTCTCCAACTTTCTGCCAGGACGGTCAGAAGTTTGACCATGTCAGGTCCAGACCAGGACTGGCACTGGAAACCGAAACACAAGACACCAGACTTATAATGTCACCGGAGATGTTTCCCCTCACATTTGTAACGGAATGGCTTTGCTTTCGGAGTAAATGGTCCGACACAAACCTTTAGAAGACTCAGTAGGTCCTGACAGGGTCCCGAGGTCAGAAGGCCCAGCATAGAGGAAGAACAGCCCGTGTCCCAGAGAAGAACCTTCTCGACGTCCTCTGCAACATCATTGTTGGAAAACCCAAAAAGACATCAAGCCATTAACGGGGCCAGTAAGACCACAGGTAGACACCTGGTGGAATAAGAGCGTGCACATTTGCCATACGCACCGACAGGGTCCTGGAGCAGCGCGGCTCTCCGAGCAGGCTGTCTTCCTCCGCTGCGCACCCAGAGCTGCAGCTGCAGGAGGCTGCGTCGGACGTCCCCCTGGGTGAGCCTCAGCAGCCAGGTGATGTCGCTAGGGTCGGTTCTTACCTTCTCAGTGAGACACAGCAGTTGCAAGTAACTGCACACATTCGCCTTAGAGAGGGCATTTCAAAAGAAAACACTATTAAAGGATATTACTACTATTTAAAGTGTAGCAAAGAAAAGTAAATCGGCTGCCCCACATTCACCAAGTTTACAAAACAAACAAATGTATATCTATGCCTACACTATAGTAGAAAGTTATGCTAGAAGGCTTGGTTTACTTGACTAAGCAAATAGCTGACCCGTCCGTCTATGCTGGCCCAAACTATTGGTCAAAATGTGGGTGTAATAACATGCATTTTACTACAGATTTGCTGTATTGGTCAAATCTACCACTTTACAATCCTTGGCATTGCACGAAAATGTGTACACTGTAATTGGAATTGATTATAACCACAGCCAGAAGAGGTGACTTACTATAGTGGGTGTTTTAAAAACAATCTCTTCAAGGTGGTTGTCAAACATTGCTCGGAATGAAGGATCTGAAGAAATTTAGACTTTGTATCATGACTACAATTTAGAAAACAGACTGATCATTTTCTTATTGGTGTTGTTAAATTCACCATTGCTGGTCATGATGACAGGCCTCTTGGTTGTTGTCATGAATGTCTTGATTGCTGCAAGAAATCCCACGTCATTATCAAATATAATATCCACCTAAGAACATAAAGCATGATCAAAAGCATTACTTCTTGGAATGCTCTATTGAAATTGTATTACGAGAAAACTGATTTTAAAAAGCAGCCATTATGGTTTGCTCATGCCCCCAAAATAATGTTTAAATTTATGTACCTCCTCAAACAGAATGAGGGATGTGGCCATCTTTTTATTATGTGCCAGTGTTGACAGCTTGTCAGTGCCTGGCGGTAGAATGCCAGATGTCCGAGCCTCTGCGTTCTCAGATGGAAGATCGAGGTGCAAGCTTTCTACTTTGCATTTCATCTTCCAGAAGTTGGCTAAAGTGACTGCAGCTGGGTTACTCTTTCGACCATGGTTGCCACAATTACGCTTCCGCCCATACCTCTTCTTTGACGTTGACAGTGCCTTTTTATGAGACACCGATTTTCCTAGCGAAGGGGGTGTTAAAAGAGACTGATTCAAACGTCAGTGCAAATGATAGTCATTGTAGTGCGTATCACAAATTAAAAATCCTGACCTGGCAAAGGGTCAGGTGTAATGGCACTGCAGGTGTAGCTAGTGAGGTACGTTGGTTTGAGGGTGTAGTTATTTCCCTGGTTTTCCACTAAGTGTGACTGGGTGGCTTCTTGCAGCTGGGTTAAGACGTGGCGGCCACTGCGCTGGGAGGACGCGTTCACCTCAAACACCTGACGAAGGCAAGAAAAGCTGGGGACAAGTGTCTACTTTGTGACACATGTTCAACATGGCGTGAGTGTTGCAAGTACATGTACATTTAGCAGATGCTTTTATCCAAAACAACTTACAATGAGATTACAGGGACATTCCCCTTGGAATGCGACTTAAAAGTTAAGTGCCTTGCTCAAGGGCACACATATCGGTGGTGTTCCCCAGTGGAATTTGAACTCAAGACCTTTTGAGCACTAGGCAGCTGTCCTACCCACTATGCCACCAATATCCACCGTGTTGCCACTGTAAAGTTACAAGACATTCACTAACCTTGAAGCCCAGCTCCAGGGCACAGGCATACACTGAGGCAGTTTTGCCCACTCCTGAAGGTCCTGTGATAAGTATGGTGTTACATAACTGCTCTAGTTCTAGCTCCTTAAACCGAGTCTCTCCTTGGAAGTCCCCACAGTCCCAAGAGTCTGCACGACAGAAAACATTGTACCAGTTAACAGCAACCGTAAGGAAACAAGAGATATCTGATGTCTCTAGCTGTACCATTGCTGTTTCCACCACGTTTCATTTCCACCTCATGTAGCCTTTCTTCACAGTCGGCTTTAAATTTCCACTTTTTCAGCCAACTACAACGGAAAGGAAAAAAGACACTAGCACTGTTTCATGTCACTATGGTAGGTTATTGTTTTTACACCCATGCGCCGACATGCTTGCCCCCACTCACCTGTGGAGCTTTTTTACAGAGTTGGAGTTGCTAATCACTTCACTTGAATGCCGAGGGCTGTATTTCTGTGTCCAAAGTACATCTTCAAAAATGTTATCTAAATCAGATGATGCAAGAAAATACTAAACATGTGGAAAGTCAAATGATAGAATGAAACGTGATCTCTTTAGAAAATGATTCAAACAACGTATGTTTAGGACTCCTCACCTCTCGCTAAACAGCCGAGTGAGCGCCTCAGTTCTACGTGGCTTCTCGGGTTAGGCTTCACACAATTGTCTTCAGCCTGGCCTCCACTCTCCATGGGTTGTTTCATTCTGTGTGTTCTGCTTAGCCTGCTTCTCCTAGGCAGCCCCACACCCAGAGGAACGGTGGACCCTGTGGCTTGCTCTAGAGAGGGAAGGTGGCCTGTCACCTCTGCAACCCCAAGGTCACACCTCGGACGCTTCAGTATGTTGCCTGAGACCTCGCTCTCATTACAAAGCTTTTGTTTTGCTCCTGCAGTGTTGAGGTTTTTTTCAGCCTCTAAGAAAAATGGAAACCATGACTGTCAGTCAGTTTCACACTAAACTACTTATGCCTGATCCACAGATGGATCTATAGTTTGTTACATCAGATCCTCTTAAATAAACCCATATATCAAGTTTGTGTAAGTATGATTCTAATTAATAAGTAAAATAATCCAACAGATTAAAAGATGCAGACACCCAATTGTACCTGAAGAACAGTCTTGTAGACAATCCTTGTATTTCTTCTGCAGCGCAGCAAATATTTTTCTCATAGGGAAAACTGGATTGCTTGCTTTTATTTCTTCGAGACAACCCCCCAAAACCGATCCTTGCAGCTCTTCTCTCCAGCCCGAGACAGTAGACTCAGATTGACAAGCGTTTGTACATTTTGAAACACACTGACCATCCATAAAATACAATTTACGCTTTTGACATTTAGTACCACGTTTCCTTTCAGATAATAGGTCTTCGTCGGTGATTACATCTTGAACCTCATACTTATCCGGGTGTATAGATAGTCCCTCGTTTCTGCTTGTGCATTCTGTCTCATCACTGACACCGTTGGAATGTTTTATCACAGCAGGTTCATAAGACAGTGCATGTAACTCCTCGATTACATCAGTTGCTGGATGGTGCCTTTTGCATTGCTTGGGGTTAAGCAACTTGTTTGGTGATGTAGCTAAAAATGAATAATCATATGAAGACAAGTGGCAAGGTGCCATCTTGATTTTCTCACCCACTTTACCCAAACTCTGCGGGACTTTTACACAGTATTGGGTGATCTCATTGGCAGATTTGCAGGATTTAAACTTAATCTTCTTAGACCTAGACTTGCTTTCCATGGCACCACATCTCCTGTGTTATCACTTGCACTTTATCAAGACACGCACTTAATAACAAACTGGACAGCGAAAAACATTAAGCTCAAACCAGCTAGTCCTACATTTCCATCTTAGTCTGTCTGTCACCACCCAACCATCTGATCTGTACAGTACGACCCACTCATCGGCAATATTCAAAAGTTTCAACTCAACCTGCATAACTTCTCCTTCGAAATCTTTCTTGTAAATGAAATACATCTACATCTTGATTCTTGTACCGCTGTGGGTAACATCCGTTTAGCATCGTTCTGATCAACGCATACTTGGATTTGCTTTTACGTACATCCTTGATGACGAAAAGGTTTGGCAAGGGAAGACGTCCAAAAAGAAATGGCTGATTTGGCGCCATCAACATTCCGCCAATAAGGAAGCAGTTTTAGCAAGACGTCATGAAGCTGGTTGCTTACTGAAATGGTGCTCGAAAACCCAATAGGTAAAAAAATTCTTGACCATGGACAAATACGCTTCATTTATTTATTTTTTTAAATATAAAAAAGTTTATAGTACACATGTTCCATAGGGTGGCTTGACAATAGTGGTGAATTGATTGTTTTCCCCATTTCCAAATAACCAAAGGTGAAACATTGAGAAAAAGGTTTTTCATGAGTATCGCAAAGGTTTTTTCTTCTTTTCTTTTTTTTTTTAAATTTGAAACACAATAAAACAAGGAACTAAAGACCTTTTCATTTTGAGTCAAAATTAAAAATATATAAAACGCTTACCATTGATGACAGAACTAACAGCAACTGTGGTGGAAAACACCCCCTTTGGCTTAAACTGCACCTAATAGGGATACCTCATTTGAGCAGAATCCTATACAAATGAATCCAACTAACAGCATATTGCTTTTGAGGAAATACAACCAACAGGTTCATAATTAACTTGTGATCATCAGATTCACAATGGGGTATATCTATATATTTGACATTATTACAATGTATACATCATGTTTATATAAGTTGCCAACAAACACTTACAACCCTTGTCTAAACTGAATATCAAAAAGTATAGGTTTTCCAAATATTTTCAACCCTATTTATGTATCACATAAAAGGTTACAGCATGTCAAACTTCAGTAAGTTGACATATCCCTGTTTTATGAAGAGCTCTATGCAGGCTACACAAGGGATAACATGCTGGCAGTTGTGGAGCTTCTTATCCTCCAGATGCTGAGGGAGGAAACCCAAATCATATCGCCATGTTAGGCCTCAGTCAACCAACGTTATCATCATACAAGCAAAAACCCTCTGTGGCCATGTAAAATCAAAAGAAAAATTCCCCCATGAAAGAAATAGACTGAATATTTTAG
Organism: Galaxias brevipinnis; assembly: GCA_036023535.2. Lineage (NCBI taxonomy): Eukaryota > Metazoa > Chordata > Actinopteri > Galaxiiformes > Galaxiidae > Galaxias > Galaxias brevipinnis. The sequence continues at coordinate 17,489 of JAVQIZ010092029.1, forward strand.
ACAAGGTGCATCTGACAACTGATGCAGCACAGATAAAACTGTGACCCCAGTTAAAAATTCACTAAACACAGATACCAAGTGCTAAAATAATCTGCTAGAAAGAATAACAAGAGCCAAATGGTTTGTGCACAAATCAGGAGTGACAATGTTATCATGATGTACTACTAACTGTAAGCTCTCTCAGTACAGCTTGCAGTAACAAAGACATACCAAAAGGCAGTAACACCATGTCAAAAGATTCCAAGCTAGTTCACTCAACCAACACTGGCAAACACAAAATGCATAATACGTTGTTTCAACTCACATTATCATCAAATCTGCCTGCCAAAAGCCTGCTTTGTGTCGGAGGTCTCAAAAACATGTTTGTGTATATACACTTTGTCCAATTTGAGTCAAATCCTCAAGTGACAGATCCTTCAACTTAACTAAGCACCAAGGTTGGCGGTAATAATGTAGATGACCATGACAACAATCAAACCGTCATCAGTCTTTGACAGCACTTTTCGTCCTCTTGCCCTGCTTTCCTCCGCTGGAAGCCATGGCGATGCTGGTGCCGTTGCATGCTCCGCCCATGAGGGCCTGGTCCTCACCCTCCACAGCCTCTGGGAGCTCCTCCTGGATTTGGCGGAGGCGGGCCATGGCACGGTCGATGGTGGCCACACTCACCAGGTTGAAGTCGTGCATGCTGACCAGGTGCAGCAGGAAGTTGCGGCAGAGGTTCCTCCGAGCAATGTGTGCGCCCCACGCCTCCACAAACATCATGCTGGCATGGTTCATCTGGTTGTCTGCGATGAAGCTGAACAGAGGACAGACATTCAGTGCCTGACAATGGCTCAAATAACCCATGCAATGTAATGAAGAGGACAGATATGGTTTACATAGCCATGTATCTAGTACATTTTTGCAAAGTCAACAAACCTAGTATGTAAAAATGTATTTCAATGAAAAAAAAATACGATGCTGGGGGATCCCTCCAGCTTTCACCTACTGGACATACCCGTGCTTCATAACGTGCAGGTTCCAGAGTTTCATCACCTCTTTCTCCCCTTCGTTGACGTCAGTGAACTCCTCTAGTTGCTGTGAATCATACATTTCCACTCAGACCAAAGACTAACACCGCAAACAAACCGTGCTACAGACTGCACACATTCAGAGATTCAATCACGTGCTGACAAACTTAGATATCCTGAGCTGTACATCGCTCGCCAAACTTGAATTGATCTACCGCAGTGCTGAAAAGAAAAAACTTAAAATGGGTTGGTATAAGGAGGATGGGCTACCGTAGCAGTCTTCTCTTTGAGCCAATCAGGATCCCTTTCGTCCTCGCTGTCTACTTCCATTTCCTGCGGCCGTAGGGGCATGCAGCTGTCGCTGTGGAAGTAGAGGCGGTTGTGGCCGCTTACGTAAGTCCTCTGCTGCTCCATCTCCCCATCCTCAGACTCCAGGAACTCTGACAGGCTGGGCTTTGTCCTCTTAGGCCTGGAGGATTGAGAGTAAAGGAACTGCATGTCTGGGCCTTTGCGATTCTCTAATGGCACACCATTAAATATAAACAAACACTGAAGTCTTGAAATTCCACACCAGTTTGCTAAAGCGGTGTGCCTATAAGAAGCGCAAACACATCTGTAAGTCTAGTTGGTCTTTACCTGCACACCAGAATGTGCGTGACAGCCGTCCTCTTGACTGGGCCATTGCGGCTGAAAGCAAAGCCAGGCTGGCTGTGGATGTCCTGAGGGTTTCCCACGTAGGAGCCATCGTAGCACTCATTGATTGACACATCTATTCTCGCTCCTTTAGGATGAGGCTTCATAGAACAGGATGGCAAAGACGGTTACGACATCACACATACCATCACTCTGTGCGGTGATGAGGGAAAATAACTGACGCTAAAACCCCAACATCCTAAAGTAAGGAGTGGCTGCCTACAACACAGTTGAATACGTAAAATATACACCACAACACAAGCGCACACAGGTGCCTCACCACGTAGTTGAAAATGAAGCGGCTGTGGGAGAGTTTGAGGTGCTTGAGCAGGCTGTAGAGCTTCCTGCAGTTCAGAGTGCACCAGGGACAGTGCAGGTCGTCCCGCGCCTCCGTCTGCTGCCGCGTGTTGTTGTTGTACAGGAACTGGAGGAGGACGGAAACAGAGAGAGCTTGGGAGGCGCGCCAAACAGTCAGGACCCGCGCGTCTTAAGGTGCTGTCGCGGGGCAAGACGGGAAGCCGGTGGGTTCGCCCTACCTGATAGAATATGCGCAGCTTCTGTCGCGGCTCGCATGGGACCTCGCGCTCCCTTCTCAAGTGGACGTCTGTGCTGCCAACAGAGTCCTTCACAGCTGGAAGAGAAACACAGGGTCAGTTGGGTCCTTCCCACATGGGTTGATATTACACCCCCACCCCAGCTTTGCTGGTGTAAGGGGTTAAAAAGGAGGGGTTGCATCTTACCTAGTGGTGCAGACTTGTGAGTGCTGGTCCTGCTCTCGGCAGGAGCAGAGCAGTCAGAGTTGCGTGTGGCCAGGGGTTTGGCGACCGGGGCGGTGGACTTGTCGCTGGCCTCGCCCGTCCAGCGCAGGGTGAACTGCAGCGTGGGTCCCTGAGAGAAGGTCTCGAACGGTGGCAGCCTCTGTGGGAGCGAGAAAGCCCTTTCCTTAAAAGAGGGCTAGGAGTTTAACCCATGCATGAGCTGCCAGTGATGAGACATACCTTCCCGTCCAAAATGGTTTCCCACGTGGCTCGTTTCTTGCTGACAGGGCAATCTTCCATCCCTTGCATGGACACTTCATACTCCCCATCCAGAAGCTGCAATCTCCTGTGAAAGACAATGCAAAGAAGGAATTACAAAAAAATCTAGCGTTTTGGTATTCAGAATCCCGTGTATAAGGAGAGCCAAATCTCCCTGTTCTGTGTGGTACTCGAATTCACCTGTTCTTGTCAAAGACCGTCATCTGTGCAACAAACGTCTCTGTGGTTTCTCCATCCTCTCTATGAGAAGAATTTCTCTTTTTCCGGCTAGGTGCCTCCATCACATCTGCACATACCAAGAACAGATGTTAATCACCCCCTATGCAACACATGCTAATTAGCAAGTATGCATTTAATGAATTATTAATGAATATATATATCTGCCCCCTGCGGTTTTTCTTTAACAAAATCACTCGTCTGGCATTTACCAAAAAACACCTGGACCACCCTTAAGCCTTTTGAGCTAATGTTCTCTGGAAGGATGAGTCTGAAATTGAACACTTTGGAAGATGCGAGTCATAGTGGTGGTAACATACTGGTGTGGTGATGTTTGGCCTCTTCGGGGCCTGAGTGACTTGCCATAAAAAATGTAAACATGAATTCTGCTGGCTATAATAAAACATTGACGGAAAATGTCCGGCCATCAATCTGTGAGCTGAATCTCAAACATAATTGGGTTATGCAGGGAGACAATGACCCCCCACAGGAGTAAATCCACCACCATTCAATGTTTTGGACTGGGCTAGTCAAAGTCCTGACTTGAATCCCATTGAGATGCTGTGAGGGGATCCTAAACAAGCAGTTCATGGTTGAAAACCTTCAAACATGGCTCAAATGCAACAATTCTGCAGAGAAATGGGCAAACCTGCTCCACAGCTATTTGAAAGGCAGATGAGTTATCGTAAGCATTTGGTGTCAGTTATTGCTGCTTAAGGTGGCACAACTCCTTATTACGTTTAGAGGGTAATTACTTTTCACAGGGTGTTATAATAATAAATAATTGCACTTGAAATAGCACTTTTCTAGACACCCAAAAGCACTTTACACTGAGGCTCACAGTTAAGTTGCCAATGTGTAGCACCAACCTCAGTGAGGCCATGGCAGCCAACTTACTGGTCAACCAAGACCACTTCCAGCAGCAACTGTCTCCAATCCAAGGACTAACCAAGACCAAGCTTGATTAGCTCTAGAGGCAAACCCGAGGTGGGCTGCAGAGTGCTAATGCTGCAGAAAGTTAGATTACTTTTTTTCCTTCAATAAATCAAATAATCATTTAAAAACTATTTAAAAACTATTTTCTGTTAAGTCAGTTTGTATTTATCTTAGGATAGTTTGTTTGAAGATCTGAAACAATTTAGTGTGGCAAATATGAAAAACAGCATGGCGGCAAATACATGCACGCAACTGCATATGAATTTAGTATATGCAGATTTATTTGTGGAACAAAGGTGAAACCCATGACCGGTTGAATCTGAGCGGCTTACCAATGTTTTCGTTGGCCTCTCCATTGATGAGGCCATTGGTGTCCCTTCTGCCTGTACGTGACACCCTGAACAGGAGCGAGTAGGACTTCACCATGTGGCTGTTGCTGGGCTCAAACTCGTTGCTGGAAACCAGCAAGGAGGGATAGCTTCCAGGCTTTGTTTGATTGCTGTCAGGATTCAAAGGCACCTGCTTTTTACCTGTAGGCACTTGTTTTATCGGGCAGCTGACATCCTGAAACAGGAAGCCAGCAGAAATAGGAAGAGACAGTATATAAATAACACATTACACAAAGATAAGTTACAAGCACAATGAGTTACAATTTACATTACCTTGCGTTTTTTATGGCAGACTTTGACAAGTAGCACCTCTAGAGAAACTGAGTTTTGTTCATTTTCTGAATTCTGAGATGGCTTCTCTGTGGATGAAATAAGACGGTTGCATTTGAGATCAGGGCAGTTAACTGCAGATGATTAAACAAGCACGATTAAATTAATAGCAGCATACCATCCTTATGGAAGAATCCAGTGAAAGTAAGCTGTAGGTGTGACGTCAAGCTAAGAACAGAGACACAGATTCGAGTTAAACCTTTTCAATAAAAAGACAGTAATTCTGACCGTCTGTGTCACTTTTAAGAACTACCTTTGAGATTCCTGCTCTCCTTTCATCTTCTCTACTCGTTGCAACAGGTCATCCACTTTGAAGGTTTTTCTGGACCCCCCCCCCCAAAAAAAAAAAACATGCTTACAATTCACTTGTGCTAGTTGTCTTGTGTTAGAGAACGTTAAATTACAACTGGCATAACAGGAGCTAGCATGTCACCAATTTCCAAGTCAAAATGCATTGCCTATTATGCTGTACCTTTTGGCATTTGTTCGAGTGTTTCTGTGAGACATGAATGTGAGCGTCCTGTGCGGAAATATGGGCTACAAAAGAAAGATGCATGTTAATTATCCATAAAGACCATGAAAGCTTGATTTTGTTTTTACTGTTTGTCCAACTGGATAATCCACAACTATAAACAAATGAACTTACTGCAATCAAGTTCCTGGTGCGAAGAAATCTGTATATTTGAGTTGGCTCTACATGTAGTGAAAGCAAACATGTTAAATGATCAAAAGATGGCATTGGTTAAACAGCCTTTAAATTAATTGTAACTTTTAATCAGTAAGACACAAATGAAAGTACCATCAGAAAATTTACAACCAAGCACCCTGCTTTAAAACAGGGTAGAATACTGTAATTATAGACACCTTGTTGGTAAGCATGTGCTAAATAGGCATCCACTGAAATGCATTATCTCAACTTTCATAAGCCCACTTGCTTTTCAAGACATAGGCCTCGAAGAAGCCACTATCTAAATCAGCAGTGCAAAACCGTAGCCTGAATTAGTGAAGAAGAAAAAAAAGAGGGAAACCCACTTATCAATAAAATTTCACACAAAAAACGCAATAAGTGGGCATGTGAATGCAAACTCGAGACTCTGTTTGAATGAAAAATTATATGATGATGCTCACTCTCGAAGGCCTGTAAGAACAACTCATGGTCGGCCTGTATTTGCTCCATCTTCGGCTTCTTCACAGAGTTCATCACGACTGTTGAGGCCGGGTACATGGCCCCATTGGCTTTACAACTTGCTCCGCTCATTTTGTCACCTGAGTGCTATACATAAGACAAGAAGACAGAGAAAAACGAATTAATAGCTTGCGTTAGCTAACGTTATATGGGCTAACTACTAACGTAGCTGACGTTAACTGGTTTTAATAGCGTACCAATTAGCAAATAGCATTGTGCTACCTTGCCAGCTAGCTAGCTACCCAACAAAATTGTGTTAGCTAGCAATTTTGCTAAAATTACCATACCGGTAGCTAGTCCTTTGTTTTGCAGAAATATTCAGCGCCCTATTAAAACATTACATCGCATTTATGGAGTTAACGGTCAGTAGGAATATCTACATTCTAGCAAGAAACATAAAGTAGAAGACAAAAAGAAGAAAAGACAGATAGATAACCAATCCAGCATTTGTTAGCAGGCTAGCTAAAGTGAATCTCTTAGCTTCCTGGCCACACTAGCCAGCCTTGCCCGGCAGTAGACTCACCAACGGAGACGCAGCCCATGAAATGGCAATGACGAGAAACAAGACTCAGATGTTGCAGCTAGCTACTCAAGCATAATTTTCAGGAAATTAAAGTTCAAGAGAGTTAAGTTTTTTCTTTATATATGTTTTTTACAAATGACATGGATTGTTGTTAAAATGTAAATTAATTAAATATTAGACGATCATCGCTGAATCTTTTTTACAGCCGATTTGACATCGAAGCAGTTCACTTCTCGACCAATAGAAATGAACTTGTGTAATATGAGCGCTGTGATAGGCTCACAGCCCCAGCAAGTTACATACGACCCGCTCTCGCTTTCAGGTCGCCTTCTACGATTTTGCGGGAATTCATTTAAATATCATTTACACAGTGTTTGTTAATTTATTTATTTTTTTACATCATATCGAATTGCAAAATATCCATGTTGTTTACCTCCATGTTAAATGCACATTATATCCGAACTTGGTACTGCATTTAAAAGTATGGCACCCACCACCCGGCATCAACATGCAGGTAGCCTAGAACCAAATGACACGTCTTCTACCCAGCAGCATGCATGGCCCAGCAACACAGACACAATACTCACAAATTAAACCAAAAACGCTGGAAAACTAAAAGTAGGCAAATTTTGTCATGCATTAAAAAATATATATAATTCACAACTATTAAGAGTGCCCGTTTGGACTATGGAAAGAAATTATACGATCTGTTGGTATAACAGGCCTACGTATAAATATAGTACTGTTTGACCATTCTGAAATTAATTGGCCAGAACTACCACCAGACTACAGCAGTTGAGACTACGGTGAGCAGGTCAGCTAACGGAGATAGAGCACTCCCAGGTCAGCTAACGGAGATAGAGCACTCCCGACCCAACGTGTTCATTGGTGAGCTAGCTGCTGATTCTGAATCTCAGCTTCAACAGGTTTGTTTGGAATAAGACCAAACTGAATTAGTCATCTGTGCGATCCCAAAACAAAGTCATTACAACCACCTGCTTAATAGTGTAGGTGCAGGGTGCCGCCCGAACAGCGCTGACCTGTCGGAGGTTTGTGGACTCCACAAGACCACTGAAGTTGCAAGGTGGGGCCTCCATAGAATGGACTTGTTCCAGCACATCACGGAGGTCAGTGAATTAACCATTTAAATGCTGGTGGTCGGGATAATACGTGAATTTCACTTGCATTGATACTATGAGCCGAACTTGTTCAATATGCTTACTTCATTTAGCCTAAACAACAACATATATCGTTTATAAAAGTTGGTGAGTGTTTGCCTTTCAGGAAGCATGGGGTGAAATTTCTTCAGATTAATCAATTAATTTTGCTACTCATTTGAAAAATAAAATTGTGAGTTTTCATGGAAAACGAGATGTTCAGGGTGACCCACCGCATACTTTTGAGCGGTAGTGTATGTGATAGCCTACTAAGAACAAGAATAAAACTCATAACCATATTTGGTTGTAGTGTGAACATTGCTCAACTATATGAACGCACAAGCCTCTTGAAATAAGGAGGTGACTATGCTTTGCATAGCGAATACATTTATGGCCACATCAACCAGCCACAGGTTTGGGTCCTCTGGGAACATCACGTCACGTCTCACTGGTAAAATTCTCAAGGGCATTCCTGTTGTTGTTCATGCCTGAGATGTTTTGCATTTTGAATTGGCTAGTTCTGTTGATTCTCGGCCTAATTCGATTGGCTAAACTAGGCGTACACAAGAGGCAAGTTTGCGCTTTTCTATTGGTAGTGACATCATCTCATGTTGTTTGCTCAAGGAAACGGTTACGATTGGCTACTGCAACAAAGACTAACCAGGAAGAAGTGAAGACTTGTTTCTCACGAAGACCAGGGTTGCTATATAAGCAATAGCAACATATCAATTAATCTTTGGCTACAACACTGCTAACTTGCTTTTCAACTGACTATATCACGAAAAACATGTCAGCAAACGCTTTCCGAGCTGGAGAAGATAGCGTGGATGCAAGACGGGGCGATGGTCAAGAGTAAGTAAATGATCTGCGTCCTTATAGCTACCATGGGTAAGCATGCGGTTTACTAGATTTGAAAATTTAATGTTAAAAACCTTGGACGCGTAAGCAATTTCTTAGCAATAAATAGACTGAAGAGACATGTCATGTTGACATATGCAGCTTGCATTCGAAAAAAGTTTATGTTCACAGTGAAAGTAGACGGAATGAGAGATTCATCTCAGAATATCTAATTCTATAAACATATCAAAGACACCCATGGTATAGTAAATATATTAAAGACATCCATGGTATAGTAAATATATAAATATAAATATTTTCCCCCAGATCTGTTGTTAGTCATTGGGGAAAGTGAAAGTATTTGTGTCACATTTATAGAGGGCATATGGTCATGTGCATATTTCATGTCATTGTCAAATAATTTCCCTGCTTCAAGTTGCTTGCTACATCCTGTCCATTGGGTTTTGTTTACCTACAGGGCAGAGAAGGCTGAAGGCAGCTCTAAGCCAATGGAGGTGGATGCAAAAGCTCATTCTTTTAGCTTTAGGTATAGCCTGACCTATCCCAGCATCGGACAGTGTGTCATTATCAACAATAAGAACTTTGACAGAAGAACAGGTATTTTCTACATTTGACTACACCCAATTACATACAATCTACTTTGCCTTCATCGCATACTTTTTTTGTGAAAACATCACCAACATAGACATAATACAACATACAATACAAACAATAAAGGTTATTTGATTTTTTTTTCACAATAAAAAGCTCAAAATAACTTGAAATGTATATTTAGTGACAAAAAGCAGTGTACAAATCACATTCAGCAGACTTGAGCCACTGACATCAAGGCCAATGTTCCCGGTGTTTTTAGGCATGAACCAACGCAATGGCACAGATGTGGATGCCGCCAACGTGATGAAAGTGTTTGGAAAACTTGGCTACAAAGTCAAGGTTTTTAACGACCAGACTGTCGACCAGATTAAGCATGTTTTAACTTCAGGTAAGGCTTCCACTTATTTTGGACACCAACAACTTAGTGATGCTTTTTATTGTTATTTGCCATGCATAAGACTTGTGCAAAAGTTGGACACCCCTTCTTGCGACTCTTCACCAGCTGCTGTAATGCTAACTTTATCTTATTTATTTATTTTATTTTTTTTGCAGTTTCAAAGGAAGACCATAGTAATGCCGCCTCTTTTGTGTGTGTCATGTTGAGTCACGGCGACGAGGGACTGTTCTATGGTACGGACTCCTCCGTAGAGCTCAGGAGCCTCACGTCCCTCTTTCGGGGAGATCGCTGCTTGTCGTTGGTGGGCAAGCCCAAAATGTTCTTCATCCAGGTATGATCTCTTGGTTGTCTCCACAGTGCAAGCGAAACTCATGCAAAATATGCCACCCTAATTCTTTGTGCATTCATGTCATTGGGCAGGCCTGTCGAGGAACTGATCTGGATGGAGGTGTTGAAACAGACAGCGTACAAGATAGCGACACGGCAAAAATTCCTGTGGAAGCTGACTTTCTCTACGCCTTCTCTACAGCTCCAGGTTTATACTATATCCACTCACTTACACATACGTATACAAATACACTTGCATTGAGTCTCTTTCTGTACACTATCAGGATCTTTTCATGCGCTACATTTCTTGAAATCTCTTAAGGTTACTATTCCTGGAGAAACACCATGACTGGCTCCTGGTTCATCCAGTCACTGTGCGATATGATCAGCAAGTACAGCAAGGAGCTGGAGCTCCTTCAGATCATGACTCGGGTCAACCACATGGTGGCGTCAGACTTTGAGTCTGCCTCAAATTTACCAGGTTTCAATGCTAAGAAACAGATCCCATGCATTGTGTCAATGCTGACCAAAGAGATGCATTTCACCCGTTAAGAATGGTTTTAAATAGGATTTGGCACATAAGGATGTTAGGACATGTTTTATTTCTGGGGTGTTGTTTGTTTGTTAGGCTGCATAAGTTATCATTTACTGACTGAGGGTCTCTTTTGATAACCTCAGCAGAAAATTACTTTGCTCTAGTCAAGTTAATGTCACAAGTAGTACCTTTTTACAGAACTCTTCTGCTGGATCAGGATACACTCCAATTATTATGTTTAATAAACAAACCATTCAGGGAACTAGGTATGTCACGTCTTACAGAGGAAACATTTTGACGTTAGGAAGATGATCGCATGTGGAGCATCTACGTCTGTGCTACCATTAAATAATGAAAGGCTAATTCGCTCACCAGCATCCAGTATTTGTTTTCCAGTTTCATACTTTTATAAAGGGCAATTATTTTGGGGTTTGTCTTCAAAATGCCAAGCAAGTGATGGATTTGTTTGTTGAGGGAGTCTTTCAATGTATGTTTTCTATGTGCATGCTCTATTTTTTTATGCTGTGCCGAGGTTTTCATGATTTTTCTGTGTGGTTAGTTTTGCTGCATTTTATAATACTATAGCTATCTATTTGCTAGGCACCCTGTAGTAGGGTATGGTATTTTTAATTTACTTCTGTTGAATGTCAAAGTTTTGTAATTTGAAATATGAGGCAGTGTAGACAAACAATGTTATTGAAATAGATATGGGGTTGAAAGACATTCACAATGGGTAGAAATCCCCATTCCATAGGGATGCACCAATCATTATTGACATAGATTTAGATGTGCTTATATGTATTTCTAGGTTTTTAGTATGTTGAGCACATTTCCCACTGTGCCTACTTTGTAGCCTACAAGATAATTTGGTACCGGATTACTAAATAATGTTTCCCGATAGCATGTGATAGTGAAACTATAGCAGAATCAAAACAATCAATGAGGATCATCAGGTTTTTGTCACTAATCTAAATGATACGATCAATTTGATAGTGTTTCTATGTTTTTATTTTTACTGTTTACAAAGTGAAACTACGCTGGCAAGTGTCTAAATGCTGTGATATACAATGCAATGCATGTTGGCTTTAAATCAATTAAAGCTTCAAAATACAACACTTTCAAATGAAAATATATCTTTGCTTTATGCATGATTTGTTCTGAAGCATATGTTTAGGACATATAGGGGCCTTAATGCTTTCGACATAGACCTGCATTCTCATAAAAAAAAGTACAGTTCATACCAAGCTTTGACATTGTTATTTGCTATTGTGTCAATGCATCAGCCTGGCAAAATTGCAAAAAAAAAATTAAAGAACATTTATGATTTTAGATTTCAGATTGAAAAGAGTTCCAAACAACAGCTTTAAAATTTAGGTGTGGATTTAAGTACAGAGATGATTTATACAGACCTTCAAGGTGAGTAACTATGTATGAGCAAAACATTAATAGAGAAAGACTCCCAGGTAAATGTATAGAATTATATGGGTAATTACACCATATGGAGCAAACAAAGGCTGGGGCTCGAAACCAAACAGGTTCGCTGGGTGGATCCCAGTGCTCCAGCCTTGTCTCTGTGACAACCCAAAACTACAATTTAGACTATTTCAAAGTGTATGCCATTTATTCATAAAGAACAGAACTTTTAGACAGAATTAAACACTGGCAGACTGTTACTCCTTGTAAGGGCCTTGCCAAGGCCTGAATTTGATCAAATGTATTTTACAGCGGTGTGTGCCAAAACTATACTTATAGTCATTCAGTTAATTGTGGCTTTGATTAGTACTTGATAGGTCCCCATATCTACGTTTCTATTCTAATTCTCTACTCGGTGATCCATATAGCTTTGTCCTGCTTTAAGATGATGAAGTTTGTGTAGCTAAATCAACCTTATTTTTTTCATTTAAATAAAATTATGTTCAAAACAATCCTCCACAGTGTAGCCTAACGTTTAGTCTTATAGCCGAGTTATTTTTGTACCTTGGTTTTGTAACGTTTTCCTTTCTTGTCTAGCAGTGAATTCTGATGAATATATTTGATATTGTTTACCTGTTGCAAATACCTTTTTGTGGGGAATGTGACGCTAGGATGGGGATTTTGTTTAACCTATTGTCTCGTGCGATACAAAAGCCTTCATTGTTGTTTTTCATTATAATTGCATTATTTATTCTTTATAGAGGCGAAAGTCTGGGGTGTTTCCTCTGCGTTATTAGCTGCTATAATGTGTTCATAGTGGTGAGCGGCGCGTGCGCCCCCTGAGCGCACAGGACGGAAGCAGCAACATGAAGTCATCGCTACGCTACTGTAAACCTTCGTCAGACAGTTGGCCCCAAATCGATGGTCCGCTGTATAAAGCATACAGTCCTTATCATAGATCGCTTTCACAGAGCTTTGTTTTATAATGTATGGCCTTATGGAGGTTTAATGACTCAATCTGTGCTTCAAGTTTGGAGTGATTAGAGATGATGTCAGGTTGGTAGCTTTTTGGTATTTAGCTTATTGCCTATGCTATGAGCTAGAAGACATGCGGTCAACTAAATATGTTAAAGTGCGGAATAAAACAAAAAGTGGAATATGCATGCTTGCCATTAATACCTTTGGCATTTGGACGCAAATACCATAACAGGTGATCGATTGGAGCTGATGCGCATTTAGGAATGGAGAAGTTTTTGCAGATTGCACCTCACTCTTTGGCGATAGTGTTGTCACGGGTTGGCGGTGTTGATGGGGACTCTTCAACCACCATGGTCACAGAGAAGCTACAGCATCATCTGGGATATGAAATATTTGCAAACTTCAAAGCTGTTAACATGCAGCACTTTTGGAATAAAAAAGTGACAGATGCCATATCAGAGATTTTTTTCCTGGGGTGGATTGATGAGCACGTTTTGCTGATACAAGGGAAGGAAGACCACCTTGAAGTGCTCAGAAACGGTTGGACAAGACGAGCCCTCAAACCCCCTTACGGCTTCGACATCAAGTGCATAGGTAACACACAACCTCTAATAAACCTTGCCCTAAACCACCAAAACACAGTGGAATTTGATACAAGGAGGCTTATTCCAAAGTTAGTCATTTTAATTTGTGTACACATGTGTATTACTCTGGGACATGACATTATCACAAAGTCACATGTAACATTTGAAAGACTAGTAGACCATCACGTTGTTGTTTAGCTTAGCTAAGCCTATAACAGAACATAGTAACACAACTAAGGGAGAAAACAAAAGGATTGGAGCAGGTGCAAGGAGACAAAGATGCCAGACAGTTGGTTTGCATTTGCCCATAGTTCTGATGAGAAGGGGAGTATTTACCAATGACCTATTAGTACAATAATAGTGAGACTGAACTGTTTTGAGTCATGCAACAAGCTGATGCGTTATCAGCAGGTCAGAACATTTCCGGTGTGAACTGCAACATGTCCAATCCATGTCCAAAAAATAATGACACATTTCACAGGGTACTTACAGGGGGTTGCTCTTTGCTTGTCCGACCAAGCCTGAGAAAGACGGACATGTACTCCTCACTGACCCTATTGAAAGCCTGCACTGATAAGCTCTGGAATGTTTATCTTGCCGCTAATACCTAACTAGGCCACATAATTTAAAAACCAATGAAGATCTTTCAGGTTTGAAAAGAGAATAATGTGTGATATTTTGACACACCTTTTCTGCATCTACAATAGTTATATTTAAATTTTAAAAGTTGTGTAGTTGTAGAATGCATTGTTGGTAATCCAAAATAATTCAGTTTAAAAGGGAAAATACAGCCTGCTACTGTGATAATAATGCTTTTTTTTCTGTTTGGGAAAGGGTGGGTAGGTGCTCTTAATGAAAGCCCACTGGATTCTCCACATTTTTATAATTCCTGTTGGGTCATTGCATGCTTTGGAGTAGAGAACCCATTGTATTTTAGTTGCCTCAAATCAAATACTCAAGTCCCATAAACAGTAATTTTTGTAAATTGCCAAACAAATAAGGACAACTTATTTTTACAAGATTTCAATGGTGTTCAATTTAACTAGTTATGCTTTAAAAAGGTATCCCTGGTAGTGATAGTAATATTACTTTAATTGTATTTTAAGTGAGGTCAATAGAAAAGGTGAAAAAAGTGGAGACCCATTGTAACCCATAACAATAACAGTGATGTCCGGCTGTTCGTTCTGTCTCGAGTATTCTGTAATCACAAAGTTATGACTATCTTGGTGGCACAAAATGCAGTTAAGCCATTTTGTCTCCATCCTTATCCAAGCAATTATTTTGTGTTCACTGAAGTTGTTTTTGAATCCCCAAAAGGTCTAATGTGCTGCTGATTAGGACTGAGGGCCAACAAGTAAGTGGATTAAACACGTTCTGTGAAAATCACTGTGTCAAGGCCACCAGTGAAAACGTGTGCAAAAACAAGATTAGAGAATTACTTAATGTTCCACACTCTCTTCCATAATTGCGGAGTCTTTCATGTGGGAATGGTAGACCCAAAGTCTGCTGTGGTAGCTCTTCTGCCTGGGGTCAGGAAACACCACAAAAACACAGATGAATTCCTAAGTTGTAGCCTAGCTATCAATTTTCACAGAAAGTTGTTTTTTACGTTTGCCGGAAACCTAGTATTGAGTTTTGATTGATTCAAGGGTTTCGTGTCCGTTCTGCGAGCTGTTAGACAAAGGGCCGTGAGGAGTGTACTCTGCAGGAAGGAAAGTGGACTGGCCTGTTCAGGAAAGGGCCAATGCTCGACTCTAAATCACAAACCCATGTGGAAGGAAAGGGAGGCCTCGATAGGAAGAATCAGGGGAAAACCATTGACGTAAAGGGACCACTGTTTCTCTGGTCGTGTTCCTCAAATGTGTGATACCCCATGGCAAATAAATGGTGTTGTGGTTCTGGTTCTTATCAATGCACTTATAGCCATGTGCTATCATTA
>JAVQIZ010092055.1:0-7500 GCA_036023535.2 Galaxias brevipinnis
CCCTCCCTCCCTCCTCCACCGCGGGAGGCCTGACTCACACCCTGCCCAGTCGGAAAGAGGAGCCGGCCAGGCGGAAGGGACGAGGGGAGCAGAGAGGAGCACGCACACGGAGCACGCACGTCTGACCAACACGCTCGCTGGGGAAAGGTACAAACGTGGTGTGAGAGGAGCAGAAGGGGAGGTGGGGGTCAGAGGGGACATCGTGGCACTGGACGGAGTGACCGCATGAATAGTGCAGCCGTGCAGGAAGTGGAAAGGTGGTTCAAAGTCCCCAAGCCGGAGCCCTGAGCTCTCCTGTGTCCCGCCCGCCTGCGCACGTCAGAGGCCTGGGGGGATCCCAAAGCCAGCCCAGGGAAAAGCATCCTCCAGAGGGGGGGGAGCCCACACGCTGGCCTCCATGACGGCCGCGTCTGCCTGTGGATGTACACAGTGGCAAGGGATCCACAATGGCCAAGGCCTCCTTCGAAGTGCTCCACCTGGGGGACGACGGGAGCACATCCCATCACCGTTCACCTTGAGCCGTGTCCAAGGGTAAGGCGGGCCGCTCCCCCCCACCTCCCCCAAAAAGCCCCCCCGTCCAAAGTAGAGCGTCTATTAAAAGCCTGTTTGGCCTGAACCTGAATCTGCAAAGTGCAAGTCCACTCAGTCATGAAGGGAGACCCCCCAGGGACGCCCGGCACTCCTGATCTGGCCCCCTCTTCTCACGCAAACCGCGTGCACACACACACACACACACAAACACACACACACACACACACACACACACACCCCAAACGCACACGGACAAACATGTACAAACACTCAAATAAAACACACTTATAGGCAGTCGCTCGAACATAAAACACACACACACACAGACACAGACACACACACACACACACACACACTTGAACTGTGGCAACACACTTATAGGCAGTCGCTCGAACATAAAACACACACACACACAGATACAGACACACACACACACACACTTGAACTGTGGCAACAACACAGTGTACAAAGCAGAAAGATATCCAAACGATACAACACCCATTCAACCAAACCCATTCTGATATTAGAGCAGAGCCCTGCAATACGACAATGTCAAATAATGAGGAAAAACTCACACACACACACACACACACACAAACACACACACACACACAGATGCACGCACGCACGCACGCATGTGAGGGGCCGAACCGGCGCTCTCAAACAGCGTGTCACACGGCGTAATGGCTCTGCGTGTCACCCAGCTCCCAGGGGCCTCCACTCTGACCCCCTCCGTCTAATGATGACGGCGGGCCAGGACAATGGGCTGGTCGCCCCGGGCCGTGCGGCGGCGGAGGAGGAGGAGGAGGAGGAGGGGGGGGGGGGGCGTGACCGAGTAGCTGAGGACATACAGGCAGCTGGGACAGGGCTCACAGGGGCGTGTGAGGGAAAAGGGGGCGGAGGTGTGCGGACGTGACACACTGCCTGCCTAAGAAGCCCGGCCCCCGGCAGCTCACCAGCCTCAGACTCAGCCTGACCTTCCAAGGACACAGAGAGCCGGGCTGGCAGGCTGGCAGGCGGGCAGGCGGGCAGGGTTCCTTCTGTCCCCCCAGGTCTGCTGAGGCACCACAGGGGACGCCAGAGACCTGAGTCCCCAGGTGGACTGGACTCGACCCCCAGCTACCCCCACCGCGGGGCTTTCCATCCCGAGGGTGGCCCTCCGCGGCCCCACCTGGGCAGGCTGAGGGCGGGCCAGCGTGGCCGGGTGAAGCGGTGTGCCTGTGCCTGCCCATGCGTCCACTGCTGGGGCCCCCGTCGCTGCTGTAACAGAGGGCTTCTGTGGGATGCGTGTTGCAGCTTGATGAGTGCTTCCTGCTGCAGTGCGAGGAAGAGGGGAGAGAGGGGGGGGGGAGCGAGAACGAGAGGAACGAGAGGAGGGAGAGACGGAGCCTTGAAGAGAGAAAGTCCCTCCCCTCGGAGCTGAGCTCCACATTTCCTGCTGTTGGCGGCACGGTCACACACACACACACACACACACACACACACACACACACACACAGAAACACAGAAACACACCCACAGATAAATACAAGATATACACACACAACACAACACACACACACAGGGAAGGGAAGAGAGAAAGAGTGAGAAGGAAGCGCTTCAGTGACCCAGCAAGGCAAGATAAGGCTGCGCTGCAATTCGAAGAATATGCAACCTGCATGTTAACAACCCCTGAAGCACAGGCTCCCCAGGGTGCCCTGCCTCTCTACCTCTCTGCCTCTCTGCCTCTCTACCTCCCTGCCTCTCTACCTCTGCCTCTTTACCTCTCTACCTCTCTACCTCTCTGCCTCTCTACCTCTCTACCTCCCTGCCTCTCCGTCTCTCTCTCTGCACCGTGCCCTGCTCTCCTTCATGCCTCTCCGCCAGTCCCTCGCTCTGTCCAGCCTCCCGTCCCTCCGTCCCTCTCCTCCACCCCCCCACCTCCATCCCCCCCAGTCCTCTCCTAACCTGACTGCCAGCCCCGAAAAAGAGAGGAGAAAATGGAGGCCGGGAGTATGTTTTCGTAGAGGAGGAGGATGAGGAGGAGGAGGAGGAGAGATGTGTGTTAAGGCTGCAGAAGGAGGGGAGGAGAGGAGCTGTGCTACTCAGCTTCTCTGCTGCTCTGCTGCCGCACAGCACCGGACGGATCATACAACACAACACAGCACAGCACAGCACAACACAACACAACACAACACAACACAACACAGCACAGCACGGCACAACACAACAGAACACAACACAACAGCACTACACAGCACAGCACAACAGCATAGCACGGCACGGCACGGCACAGCACAGCACAGCACAACACAACACAACACAACACAACACAACACAACAGCACAGCATAACACAACACAACACAACACAACACAACACAACACAACACAACACAACACAACACAACACAACACAGCACAGCACAGCACAGCACAGCACAACACAACACAACACAACACAACACAACACAACAGCACAGCACAACACAACACAGTGCAACACAGCACAACAGAACGCAACACAGCACTTCACAGAACAGCACAGCACAACAGAACGCAGCACAACACAACACAACACAAACCCTAACCCAACACAACGCATACGGTACTAACTAACCCTGACGAGAACGGCACACATCACAGCCAAGTCAAGCCCAGCACGTCCCGGCCATATCCCAGTCCCTTCAGCCCACAGTGCCTGCAGAAAGGCTTTGCATAGCACAAGGCCAACCCAGCCAGCACCGGGGCTGTGTTTCCCAGGGAGGCCAGCGCCGACATACGGAGGGCTAATGAGCCTCTGGCTGACGGGCCCCTTGGAAGGAGAGGTTAGACGAGGCCAATTTGAGGGAGCGTACTGTAGGGGAGGAGAGGGGATGGGAGGGGAGGAAAGGAGAGGGGGAGCGTGCACGGGATATGAGAGAGAGAGAGAGAGAGCGAGGCGATCGTTGCTGTTGGGCGGCGATGGAAGATTGGCAGGCGGAGATGCTATTGAGAGGGGCACGCCCACGCGCCACAGTCGTAACACAGCGGCTCTGATACTAATATCAGTCTTTTTACTGGCAGGTTGATGAAATTTGCATTTAGATTGAAATGATTGGGGGACGGCCAAGAGGCCAGGGAGGGCCGGAGAGGCAGGGAGGTGGAGCATTTCTGTGTGTGTGTGTGTGTGTGTGCAAGCGCACGACCTCCTCCCCTCCTACTGACAACGGCCTGACAACAGAGCCACTCCTTCTCCTCGTCCTGGGGACCATCCAAATAGATATGTTGATGTATCTGACATGATTCTGTGTGCCACATCGAAGAGAATGGAGGCGGGTGTGATGAAATCAATCGTGACCTAGGCGGCTTCCGTCATGTGGAAAGGGTATTCCGCTTAAAGCCAGCGTGACACGTTTGCGTGGTCGCAGAAGCTATGGTGCAGGAGGAGGTGGGTCGGGTGGTGCGCTCAATTTGTGATTTAATCGCGTTACAACGGCCCCCGTGCAATTTTCTAAACGATTTAACGAGGCAAGTGCTGCGCATGAGACGTGCGCACGCACGGTGTCCTAATATTGAACTATGCTCGTTTCGCGGAAGAGCGAGCAAACACTTTACTTGTCTTCGCTTGACACGGGGGCTGCCTTGTCCAACTAATCACAAATCATTTGAGTTCCAAGTCACGTGGTCCTCATTATCCAGCCACGGGTCCCAGTTTTCTTTGAATAATCCAGCCAATAGGGTCACCTGTCAAGCGATTTGGGATTCTTATTGCACGTGCACCTACCTAGTAATAGCACACGTAAGAGCTATACAAGGACTGTTAACGTGCAGGTCTATGGCCAAATAATTAAACACGTGGAATGATATTATCATACATGGATTACTAAAGCTATTAACCTGTCATATCTCCTCTGGAGTAGTTTCAGCCGTACAGGCTAATGTTGCCGAGTATCTCAGAATAGGCCGAACGGAAAATCATGAACCATTGCCTGCATGGAGTGTATTTTTTCTGCGCAATTCCTTTTTTTTATGAACCCAAGGGCGTACATTACGTGAGTAATGGGGTGCTGCAACCCCCAATTAACAGCACATATCTCATTCACGGTGAGGTAACACAGGTTTTTATTTTCAGATTAGGATTAGGTTCATGAATTAGTATTATTTTCAAAGTTAGCTAGACACCGCACCGTTAATTTGGATCATTAGCAGCATAGCGTTCGTACAAAAAGCTGAATAGTAACATGATTACTCGTATTGAAGTGCAGCTTCGATGTTGTATTTTACCAACTCATTCATGGCTACTTGCAGAAACCGCAGACATTGATAAAGAAATGCCAGTTGGAGTCAGTGTGGCCTATTTACAGAAATGGAATGGTCAGGTTGCTCCTTGTAACACCAGTCTCCTCCTCTTAAGTAGCAAAACGTCTTAGCACTCTCACAAGGTTCACCACATGGCTTCCCTCATGTACCAAAAGTGCTGTTGGACACAAATTTCACGAGAACGTGGACCTCCTAAATAAAACGTCGATTTGCTGGAAATGTATGAGGTCTGAGAAAAAATGCCTTTGGTGATGTGCGTTCGGGTGAAATGTGCTTATAAATTGCCTCGCCTGATCCTTAGCCATGCTGACTTGTAATAAAGTAAAAATTAGGAACTCACAAAATGTGTGAACAGTTTAAACATATATTTACAAGTTTGCCATGAATTGCACTTTTCAGCTTTATTTGAAAACTGTTTGTATAGCAGTGAAAAAATAAAACACATTTGAAATGGAGGTAAAAGTTAATAATTTGATGTGCCTTTCGCCACTTGTATGAGATGACAATATTTCACATTTGATTTGGTCAGGATTTCTTGGAATATTGGTGGCAGGAAGAATAGCATAACACAAGCCTATGCCCTTGAATGAACCTCAGGCAACCCGAGGATGTTCCTCAATCCAAGTCCGAACTTCCCATGACACGGCACGTCCTCCAGCCGCAGCCTGATGGGAAACGGTGTTCTTGCGGTGGAGAAGAGCACCACCGTGTGGTGCTACCTCAAACAGGGTGAGATAAACAGACGAGCCTGCCTTGCATTCACAACACACTGGCACCAGCCGTCAAAATACAGATGGTCAGGACCAACTGTCCCACTGTAAACAAGGTGTACAAATGAGTTGTCTGCCACTGCCTGACTAGAAAACCGCTGAGCGAAAAAACCTGTCTGCATAACCACTATTACTCAACTGTACGGATCAATACATTTGTGTTAATTAAAAGCCTTACATTGGAGTAGCCTATTGGAGTAAATGGCTGTTGGGTTCTCCATCTCAGCCATTACTGTAAATAACTGCTGCATCAAGGAGGCATCCATAACCGCAGCACACGGAGTAATGGACGGGGAATCTTTTTGACACGCTTTCACGTCACACTTAGCGACGCAATAATTCCCAACACCCACGTTTAGGTTCTCTCGTGCCCCCATCCCTCTTCCTACGACGGATGAAGCAAAGTTACTTCATGTTCTGAGTTAATAAGAAGACTAATGTGCCCACAGGCATATCCAGACATGGGGTGGCGGCAAAACACACAGTGGAAACCACACCGAGAAAGAAGTCCAAAGAGAGAGAGAGATACAGTAGGACAGAGGAGAGAGAGAGACACAGTGGGACAGGGGAGAGAGAGAGATACAGTAGGACAGAGGAGAGAGAGAGATACAGTAGGAAAGAGGAGAGAGAGAGATACAGTAGGAAAGAGGAGAGAGAGAGATACAGTAGGACAGAGGAGAGAGAGAGACACAGTAGGAAAGAGGAGAGAGAGGAAACACAAAAGGGGACCAGTTCAAGAAAGATTAAAGGAAAGAGATGTGGGATCGTGGCGATAAGGGTGCGTAGGACTCTCCATCGACGTCTGGGTGACTGACAAGGCTCAGGGGGAGAGACAGCTCAGCAGAGTCAGAGAGCCAACACAGCCGGCAGGGGCTTCCACAGACAGCGGCACGCTTCATCCCCGTGGGAAGGACGAAAGCTTTATGGAATGACCGTCCCCGTCTCGCGGGCTACAACGTCCTGTGGCGTGTGCAGCACCCAAACGCAGCCCGGACCGGGCAGGAGCTGTCCTCCCCATCCCACCAACGCCGAGGCTACGCTCCTTAACCTGCCTAAGCCTGAGGACGATTGATGGCCTCGCGTAAAGGACCGCGTGGCCACGCTGTCGCAATTCATTACGGGGCGGACGGGGCGCTAAAAAAGATGATGGGTTTTTAGGAGGAGGGGAATTGGGACGCGATTCACTTTCCTGGGGGAGCTAAGCCACTCTTAAAGGCTTAACAAAGATCGCCCCCTTATAATGGAAATCCCTTCCCTTCCTAAGTTGAAGAATTACCAGGAGCACCTTTCTACTCCGCTTGTACTACATCTCATCGTTTTCTCTCTGCGTCGAACCACCACCCTGCTAAAGCGACGGACCCGAAGATCATCCCAAACCCCGATCATCCCAAACCCCGATCATTCCAACCCCCACAGTTCGGATCCCACCACGTCTGACACTTGATACCGCGTTCCTCCAGCAGATGTCACTGTAACCCAATGCCCCGAGAGGTGCCGCTCGGGGAACCAAGTTGAAGCGCGAGTCTAGGTGCAGCCGAGGGGACAGACAGGGGGGAGTGAACTGCGGTCGGCGCCTCCTGCGCTGACAAGAGCCGCACTGCATCAAACGCGCGGCGGGGTAATTGCTAATATTAGGCGGGAGAGCTGGTCGGGCTGGGTGAGGCTCCCCGACACTGGATTTATGGGGCTCTGGCCTCGGGGCAACGCTGCGTCCTATAACTCACGCCGGCTAAGCATCAGTGAGTGTTGCATTCTCACGGCATAAATTTCCCCAAGCACCGACGCGAGCATGTCGAAAGCGAAGTGAGAGATTGAGGAAAGAGAGGGGTGAGAGGAGAGAGAGAGAGAGAGAGAGAGAGAGAGAGAGAGAGAGAGAGAGAGAGAGAGAGAGAGAGAGACAGAGAGAGAGAGAGAGAGAG
>JAVQIZ010092058.1:0-16502 GCA_036023535.2 Galaxias brevipinnis
AAGATAGAATGGAGGTGCTATAAGTCTGACTACTTTTAAATCCAGTTTCAAAACGTATTTGTTCTCTATGGCATATTAGTGGGAATACTTCATCCCACGGGAGTTTTGTCATTCTTAGCAATTTTATTTTCTCATATTATTTTATTTCCTGTTTCTTTTAATGGTCTTTTGTCCTCTTCGTGGTACGCTTTTCTGCTTGCCTTGTGTAAAGCACATTGAATTGCCTCTGTGTATGAAATGTGCTATATAAATAAAATTGATTTGATTTGATTTACATATTTCAATGCATTAGGACTTCTACATAGCAATTGTCTTACAGCTCATTAAAAACAGGTAGTCTAGAAATATAGTGTAAACAAGCTTAACACGAGCTAGAAGAGGCAAGCTGAATACCTTCTAAGACATTCACACCTAAACCCTGAGCTAGTCACTGCTTTGTTAGACACGTTTTTTTCTTTTCACAATAAACAAGATTCGAGGTTATAGTATCCATCAGGCCATATTCCAAGATGAACACGTCAGAAACCAAATTTTGGGTTGAGAGCAGATATGTCATTGGGGTTTTCAAGTGGGCACCCTCCATCTCGGATGTTTAGTTAATTTGAGCCCACGACACTTCCAGAAGTCTTAACGGTGAGCAATGATGTCTCAAAGCCAGCCCCCTCTATATGCGCTCTCCGCACGGCCAAAAAGAAGAAGTACCCTAAACACACCTCCAACTGCTGGCTTGAAACATGGAACACTCGGACAGTCAAAAGATGAATCTTAATATGTAAACCTGTCTTCATGACTTCTATAAAAACCCTATATGTACTTCCACCTGCTGGCTTGAAACGCTCAGACAGTTGGCATATTACTCTTACAATTGAACCACTAAAGTCCATCCAAAACGTGGGCCCCGTAATGTGTTGACACATTTTACAGTGTAAAGCTAACTTCATGACTTGTATAATCCTCTAGGAGAGAGCAGCCATCAACACCTTTAATCCTTAGTTCTGAGACGTAATCACTTTCTTTGGTTTTTCAACATGAAGTTTCTTTACTTTTGTGCCCATATTGGATCTTTCCTTTTTAGCCACAGCCACTGGCAAATTCTTTCTGCAATATGTGACACAGCTTTAATGGTCTGGCGCAATACTTTGCTGCAAATCCCTATTTCCTTAAGTAGTTTGTTTGTTGATATTGCCACAAATTCTCTGCATCCAACTTCCACAGGACACACCTCGCTGTTCTGCCTCAGCACAACAGATTAAGCAACAATGACACCTGTCAACGAGACAGCTGTCCTAGAGACCTCAGAAACAACTCCCCATTTATGGAACAGCATTTTACATGAGTCTGTCATATTTGTTATGGTCATCATGGCTAAAATGTATATAGGAAAACGTTAGTTAAGCAACTAAGTGACTAAACGAGGAAGTGATGTCCCAACTAAAGACCCACCTTGATGAGGACTGACAGATGGCATTTGAAGTTTCCTGTTGACCCCAACAGAGCGCTGATTTGCTTATGGCATTTGAATATTGTCCACTGCGTGGTACAGAAGATTATGTCTTTGAAAATTAAATGTCTTTGAAAATTGCATTTGAATTTACATTTTGGCTCAAATAACACAATATATGGAAAATGATAATGCTAATGTGGAATTACATTTTAATTTTCAAGTTTACATTATAATTTTAATAAAGCCTCTTATAGGGGTTTATAGCCAGGTTTTGAGCACCACTACTTTAAATGGGGACCATTATTATAATCTCTGTCAAAGGAGAAAGATACCATGGAAACGCGTGTTGATCTCCACAGGTTTCAGATGTACTTTCAGCACATTACTTGGGACTGGGAGCACCCAAAATGTCACTGGATATGATGGCTAACAAAGCCAAAAAAACAGGAGTCATATTAGCAAAGTCCTAATTCCCCTCAAGATGGAATTTAACTTTTGATAGCTCAAAGTCGTCTGTCTAGCCTAGGACTAGGTCATCTTAATTTAACAACTGCTATATAGCCTACATACTGACTCTTAACGAGCAAACACGTTTTTATTAGGGCTTACCATTCACAGCACCATCTTACATTTGAATTGGTGCCACCCCCATCCCACCCCACCTCCAGCCCCCCAAGCCCACCCAATCTCCACCCCCCCCCCCCCCAAGCCCACCCCACCTCCAGTCCCCCAAGCCCACCCCACCCCCAGCCAGCAATCCCAATATAATCCTTGAAAATTAGCCACTTTACCCATATGGCCTGCTGCACCACCATGACCTACCTAATCGGGTTCAATGTTACTTGAAGCAATAAACATTTGTTGGTGTTAATCTTATCACTCCTTTCCATTAGCGAATAGGTCAAAGCAATAACACACAATCTATCAAATGTGGCCCAGCCTTGTATTCTTTGGAGACATCAACGCCCATGGAGCAGAGAGCAGAGAGATTTAAAGAACTGGATACAGATGGGCAAGAGTTCAAGAGGATGCAATAAAACAAAGCAAACACTTAAAGTTAGCTCAGTTATGGCTCCAAAGGCTACTGTTTGCCAGCTAGCGTCAGTCTGGCGTGATTGTAACATGTCTTGCACTTATGCTAATTTGGGTAGTCGATTTTGTCGTGGAAGTAAAACAATCCAAACCTATTGTTTTTTTACTTTTGTAAAATCAATGAAAAATCCTTACCTGTATTCTCTTTTACTTTCGCTTGTTTTAAGTTACAGCATTGCCCTGTGTATTATTGGCAAGAATCTAGCCATAGGATACATATCACAATACAAGAGTCATGATTCAATATATTGCAATTTTCTTTTATCCAATCTTAGGAAAACTGTTAGAATATAGTTGCATGGGAGCAGAACAGAATGCATGGGAGCAGAACAGTGGGATCTGCATTTGTATTTATCAAAGTCCCTCTAACATCCAACATCATAGCACTACTCTGTGGAATCTGAGCAAAGAAATTAACATTAATTTACCTATATCAGCAAAACAAACAAACAAACAAAAATAAATAAATAGACAGTTTTCAGAATTGATATTGCTCTTTATGTGATACTCAAGTGAATGAATCAATATTTAATCTCAGCCGCTCTTCCACATTCTCATTTGAATTGTATTCAAATTAACTATATAAATAGAAGTTAATTTTAATATACAGGCTGCTAACTGAATTTTCACAGGAAAAGTATCAGTATAGTGAATCCATGCATTTGGCTTGTGCACGGTTAATCTAGATCCCAAATTACTTTCCCCTTCTTCCATGCCTTAACACTTTTGTAGAGTGTACTTCAGAGTAACTAGCTCGTCAAGAATATACCATGACCCAAATGCAACGCAGAGCACACATCTACATTTTGTTGTTTGAAGAAGCAAAAGCAATGAAATGAAGAACTTTTTATACAAAAAGCAGGCTATCTTCAGATTATAAAGGAAAATGCTGAAGCTCAACCGAGTTTAGGAGGATGGGAACCAGTAAACAAACATAACTACACTAATAGTCACCCCTGCCAGATATCTAAATATCTTCAGATAACCATTTAAACTCCAAAGCAGGTGATTCCATCCAGGTGATTCCATCCTGGTACAAGAGACGTTTCCGGACAGCTTTAGAAGAGGTAAACACTTTTTAATTTTTTTTTTTTTTAATTATTATTATTATTATTATTATGTTATTGTAGTTAGCACTAATTCCCGACTTCTGTTTTTTCTTTTTCTTCTTTCAAAAAGTCCTTGTTCCTCTGGAGATATTTAAGAGAAACACGTTCTAACTCTATGGTCTTCCCACTGTCTGCTCACCCATGTTCATCTGACCTTCTGAGATCAGAGGAAAGTGGACAATTTACCTTTTCAACTGCCTCATCTACTTCTGGTAAACACAAACACAAACGTTCACATAATATTGGCCCAAATTGTGTCTCATGCTTCTTGCTGTGGTATTCTCTTGCAGTTTTGAAATCTCCTTACAGACCTCAAAGAAACATTCCACAGTTTTTAATAAGGGGTTGTCATTGTAGCCTGAGCTTTAGAATTTGTGGTCACCAAACTGTTAAACATGGTCACCAGCTCACATAAGTGGGGACTATTTTTATAAATAGTACCCAGCAGACGTTATTTCTATAGGCCTATAGACATTTTCTTAAGAAAAGCTGCAATGGCCTTTGCACAGTAATGCAAATAGAAAGAATGACAAATAACCTACAACATGAAGTAGCATTCTATTGTCTCAAGACATAATAAAGTAAATCAATCATTGAACATTTCATTACAAAACATAGCCTTTTAATTGAGATTTCGACAGACTCAGTCTTTAGACAGACAAATAAGGTCTCCTCTATCAGCCCTATACTGGCAAAAGGTTCAGTCATTTATTGATTAAATAATGACTATATCTGGCAACAACGGTCATACTTTCTATTCTACCATCTGCAAAGGAGGGTCAAATGAATTTCCGTCTCAGTTCTATCATATTTTGGCATTTAGAGCTATAATATAAGTTTCCTGAGTTTAATAGCTTGACTTTTAAAACCTTAATACGCTTGACATTTAAAACCTTAATACAACATAAGTCGCCACTCGAAAACTTCCACTTATTACAATAATAACGGGGTTTCATCTAGTACCGACAGGGTTTCCCATTGCTGGTTGCTAGACGCCAGCCTGAGTCTGAAATGAGTTTGTGAGTTTGTAAACGTGGACAAACGGCTCACAGAAATGTGTGAATAATATTGATCATTGAACCTATTGGCCTATTTAAGAATGTTTAAGCCAATCCACTGTTAAAGTTAGCAAAAGTACACTCACCCAAGAGAGAAGAAATACGGCTATGAACAGGTCCTGCACATTGTCACAAAGCGGTTATTGAAACTAATTCTGTTTTGTTCCGCAATACAAGGGGGCTTACGTGATGACTGTTTACGCAAATCACCAATGGCCACGTCACGTGGGAATGATTTGGTCACTAACTTTCCCACTCTTTATCTTCGTTTACTAACGGACAATGTATTTCCCCCAACAAATTAAATGACCTATTACAGAAAATATAATACTAGAATATCATATAATGACAGAGTAGGCCTACCTGCACGAGATTTCTTTCCAGTTGCCTATGACTATGTTGTAGCCTGTCCACCTGCGTGCGTGGTTGTTGCAACTTTTGAGAAACCGGTCTGGTTTTCACCTAGCATAAAGGCTGAACAACACTGAAAGGCAGAACAGGTGCTGTGTCTCAATGTACGTAATAAATATTTTTCTCGACATGTCTCAATACATGTCCCAATACATAAGTAGCCTATGTCCAAAAATGCATGCAACAGTAGCCTACACTTTGCAAGTACAGTTGGAGTACCTAAAAGAATAAAATAGGTCTATGCGATTTGAGACGCAGTGAACGATTAAGCTGGTTTTCTAACTAACCATGTTGTATAGAGGCTCCTATGGGATAGGTTCCCCCTCCTGCAATCAAAATGAGTGTAATTCCAGACCCAAGTGTTTACTGTATGACCAGAGGCAGCTGTTGCCCAAATATAGTGGGCATATAGCCTACTTAGTTCAACTTCAGCCTAATCACAGGTAAACCACTACTAACGTATGTGTGTGTGTGAGATGTGCTATATTTTGTACACTTGACCTGTTATAGTGTGTGTACAATGTATATTAAATGCTATTCAATTATATTCAATTCTATTTAAATATATTCTATTCTAAACTATTCTATTATATTATACTGATCTGTTTATTACATTACTCTCAACAGGTGAAATGCAAGTGTTCACCCATTCACGGATATGTTCAGTCATAGCATTCATGGTTTGACTTAATTTTTTATTTTTACAGTTTGCCCTTTTTCTCCTCTCATTCATCTTTTACCTGGATACACGTTTGAAGAGGCTGGCTTTGGAACATGTTAAAACCTCAGAAGTGGCAGTTATATGAAGTTGTAATTAATTAGCATTCAAGCATAAGTTACACCAGGACCATCCATATCAGCGTTATTATGGATCCCACTGCTTTTCTTGGAAAGACACAGCCCTCAAGCACAATTGGCCAAGTGCCCATGCTCACCTGAGTGTTGATTGACAGGCTCCATGTTTTTAATACAACAGTAAGGTAAAGGTAAGGTTTAAGAGTAGGGCTGGGTACGAGCATGGGCTTCTGGCCAGTCTTAGCGTTTGAGGATGTGTTTTTCCAAGAAAATCATTTAGATCCATAACGACGCATCCAACCTCTACGCAGCCCCTGCCAAGCTTTAAAATAAAGGGGCTTCTTTTTAACCCTGCATGTTACAGACAATGTGCTTTTCAATAATAACGCAATATGTTTCTAAAACCCCTTTGTCTTTTTTGTCCGACACATTGGGGGCCAATAGGAACGCTAAAGACGTTATAATCTTAAAACCTAAAACCTGATTCCATGTCAGAATACCTCTGTTTGAGGGACTATAGACATGACACGTCTCAACACAGACACCGTATCATAATCCCCATTTATAATTAGATGTGGGATTATTCACGCGCGCGCGCACACACACACACACACACACACACACAAACACACACAAACACACACACATACACACAACCATTTAAAACCATCCTGATAATCCCTGTCTTTTGTCAGGCACCTGCATGAGAAGAGACCGAGGTAGTAACTGGGACAGTGTCACTTTCATAGCTGTCATAATACGCCTAGTCGTCCATTTAAAACACCTAAGAACTGAGGATATAGGATATACATGTTTTTTTGCCCTTGTGTTTATTGTTGATCTTAGCAGGTAAGTGATTTTATTTTGTTTTAGACTATTGTTTTTTAAATATGAAGGTTGATCCATTTGGGGCACATACGATCACATATATGTATCATGTCCTGGCTACAAAAGGCTAGGTCAGCACTATAGCATTAGAACTAAAGATTAAAACACACTTTGATGTTGTTTTTTGATACTACATCTCTACATAGCATACGCTTTGAATGTGCACCTTACATGCAGGTGCTTTGAAATGGATTTGGCTAAAACAGCATGCTCAGCATTCAGACCAAAAAATGCATCTTCATCATAAAATGTCAAACAAGCAACTATGTCTGTGCATAGTGGAGTATAAGAACTCTCACATGAGTCTCTACGAGGTGTCATTCTTACGTTCTCTCTCTCTCTCTCTCTCTACATTTATACGTTTAAAATCCAAATGCCTGCATTCCATAATTTCACATTGACCCTGTTTCATGTTGTTGATCTGTGGCGCACGTCGGCCTACTACGTCATCATCAGGGAGAGCTCCCTAACCCAAAGGGAGCAGCTGATCTGACCTTTAACCCACTTCGCTTTCCTCATCACGACCGCCACGACACCTGAGTCATGGTGGACAGCGCCACAGCCGAGAAGTTCCTGGACAGCAACCCGGCGTTTGCTAAGCGCTACTATGATGCTAAGTTCAGGTGAAGATCCAAAGCTCTGTGTTAACGTGTCTGTTTAGGGGTTAGGGGTGATAGGTGTTTGATAGGGGTGACTGACAGAGACTCTGCCTCTTTTCAAGCCATGTCCTGTTTAAAAGACAGGGATGGGTCGTGTACACAGAATATATAAAACACAGAAAAATATACGTCGAGGTATGCTGGCCTGAGACCTTTGGTGGTGGTATACTGTTGTAATGTTTCTTAATGGTTGTTTGTTGATGGATCTATCAGCACACCTTGAGTCATTTGATGTAGTTAAGGACCAATTTTACTTTTAGGTAGATTTCAGGTAGTTGTAGCTACACAAATAAAACATTTAGGAGTCACTACATTTGACAATGTATTATGAGTTGCTTTCTTATATCCAAAAGGGAGAGTAATACCCAGACTTTGTTTTTATTGGTTATTAATAAATTATATGCAGTATAAAATCATTTTCCCTAACTTGACTTAATTGGGCACTTATTAGGTATAACAAGTAGCTCCAAATTTGACTTATTGAAATGAATAAGGTAATTAATACTGACCTTTTAGTTGTGTATATTGTGAGTTCTTATTCCTCTCAGATCAATTTCTAATTTAACTCCAATAGCAGCTCCAAAATTTGAACCAGCCTGCATTTACCATGCAAATGTCAACGCGCCCGTTTCAGGAGGGGGGTGCTAATTCCGAGTGCCTCTCCGTACGTTTTACCCTCCACAGGCCCAAGTTGGTCTCCGACCTTCTGGCCGGAACCAGGAAGTGCCAAGTGGACACCAAAACCTTCCATGATCTGACCTCGGTGGAGGAGAGCGAGATCCTCTTCGACCTGGTCCGCGACATCCAAGACAACCTGCAGATGGAGCGCGCCATGTTTAACCTGATGAAGCACATGGCGTTCATGCTGCGCGCCGACCGCATGAGCCTCTTCATGTACCGCCAGCGGAACGGCACGGCCGAGCTGGCCACCAGGCTCTTCAACGTGCACAAGGACGCCGCCTCCCTGGACGAGTGCCTGGTCCAGCCCGACTCGGAGATCGTCTACCCGCTGGACATGGGCATCGTGGGCCACGTGGCCACCACCAAGAAGATG
Organism: Galaxias brevipinnis; assembly: GCA_036023535.2. Lineage (NCBI taxonomy): Eukaryota > Metazoa > Chordata > Actinopteri > Galaxiiformes > Galaxiidae > Galaxias > Galaxias brevipinnis. The sequence goes on from JAVQIZ010092058.1 coordinate 8,511, forward strand.
GTCAACATCCCCAATGTCTCTCAGGTAACCAGGGGGAGGTGTGGGGAGGGAGGGAGGGGGAGGAGTGGAGGGAAGGAGTGGAGGGAGGGAAAGAGGGAAGAGAGGGAGAGGGAGGGAGGAAGTCAGGGAAATGGACAGAGAGAGATCTGTTGTGTTTTTCTAATGGGTGTAATCGATGTACATAAACGATGATGACAGGAACAGCAGGGCTAGGAGGACAGGGAGGGAGGAATAAGATGCAGAGAGGAATGAGAGGGACGGGTAATACGGGGACAGATGGACAACAGAGACCGGGGATAGGATCTACCGTCTAAATGTCTTCTTTTGAAACACACACATATGTCTTTGTTAATAGTGGACTTTGACGGAAAATTCTAATCTTTTACGAATCGCTGTTGTGGCTGAAAAAAGCAAATGTGAAGTTTCCCCTAACCAAATAGTGTCCATCTGTGAGTCTGCAGTACATGGTTCTACCTGTAGGGGGCAGCAAACCATCACTCTTTTCTTGTTATTAATTCTCTTCCAAGCCAGCTCAACCTATTAAAGCTGAAAATACACTGACATTTGAAAATGATTGGCATGCTTATTTTTATTCGGAGAATAATTGGCAAGCTACGGCTAGGCAGATTTTTGATTTTATCCACAACGGCATAAAATGTGGAAAAAATCTATGGCTATAAAATGGGTGATAAAAAATAAATTGTCGAAATGACAAAAATGTATATCTGTTTAGAGATTGTGATACAAACAATAGACTCTAAAGGACTCTGTACAGAAAATGTCCTCCCTAGTCTGACTTGTTTCGCGTACATGTTTGACTTGAAAGTTCTGATTAAACTCTAGCCTTTAATAATAAAAAAGAAATAGGCTGTAGCAAAATGAATGCCAGAGCTGTACAGTCATTCTGGTAGAAGCTCCCAATATGTCTTGATAATTGGCTGGCTTTATAATGGTAATTGACTGCAGTCTCTATGCTAATTTAAACTAATAGTCCAGACAGACTTGATTAGTTCCCTATTGTTTGTGTTGGAAGAGAAGACTGTCGGCAGCATGTCTGTCTGGTAGACAAACCAGTCAGTAAGTCAGCAAATCAGGCCTTCAGTAAGACAAGACATTCATCCAGTCAGCCAGTCAACCATCCACTCATCCAATCGCTCAGCCAGCCAGCCAGCCAGCCAGTCAGCCAGTATTCCAGTTGAATGTGAGTGGAAGTAGGATTATGTTATACTGGGATTACATAGTTCCTAGTATAGCATGTTCGTCCTCATCCCCCCTCTTCCTCCCACCCCCCTCTTCCTCCCTCCCTCCCTCGTTCTCCAATGAGGCAGTTGGGCGGGCAGGCGTCCAGAGGGCAGGGCCTTGAGGATAAAGCTCGTTAATCTGGCCTGAATTAGACCGATCCCGGATTATTCTCAAATGTCACAGCCCCCGGGGTCATTTTGAAAAAGAGTCAGCAGAACAAACTCACCTCATTATGCCCACGGCAGTACTCCATTTTGTTGTGTTAGACACGTCCATGAACGGTGAGGTCACAACAGAGTGCAGGGGGAATTTCACAACATTTGGAACGTATTTTTTCATCTTGTGTATAATGGGGTTTAGTTCCTATGTATGTAATGTTTATTCAATGTAACCGTTTGAATAAATCCTTTAATGTTGACTCCTTGACTCCTGACCCGATCAAGCGTGTTTATTGCATCAATCACTGAGTCTAAAACTTAAGGATGATGACGATGGAACCATATCATTTCACTTTCCTCTCTCACTCTTTCTTCCTTTCTTTCTTTCTTTTTTTCTTTGTCTTTCTTTCTTTCTTTTATTCTTTCTTTCTTTCTTTCTTTTTTTCTCTCTCTGTCCCTTCCTCTCTTCCTATCTCTTTCTTTCCCTCTCTTCCTCTCTTTCCCTCGTTTCTATTCTACTTGTTTTCTCCCTCACTCTATGTTCTTTTAGTCCCTTGATAGAACACGCTCATGGCAGTGACATGCTGACAGACTGTAAATATCATATATCTTTCTCTTCCGCTCTCCTTCTCATTCTCTCCCTCTCGCTATTTAATTGCATGTCTCCCTTCATAGCATGCTCACTACAGTGAGTTTGTGGACGAGCTGACGGACTACAAGACCAAGTGTGTTCTGGCCATGCCCATCATGAACGGCAAAGACATGGTGGCTGTGATGATGGCCATCAACAAGGTCGACGGCCCGCAGTTCACCAGCAAGGACGAAGAGGTGTGCTTCCTCCCCAGTCCCTTCCTGTCCCTTCAGCTCACTCTTCCTCCTCTTCCCCCTATTCTCCTCTTTTACTTCCTCCTCTCCTTACTCTTCCTCTTCTCACTCTTTCGACTCTTCTCCCTCTTCTCCTTCTCATTTCCCCTCTTCCATCTTCCTCTTCTCCCTCCTCTTCTAATTTTTTCTTCCTCTGCTCCCTCTTCTTCCTCCTCTTCTACCTCTTCTCCTTCCTCCTCTTCTTTTCTTCTCCCTCCTCCTCCTCATCCCCCTATTCTCCTCTTCTACCTCCTCTCCTTCCTCTTCTCTGTCTCCCTCCTCTTCTCTTTTCTTCTCCTTCCTCCTCCTCTTCTTCATCTTTTCCTTCTGCTTTTTCCTTTTCTCCATCCTCTTCATCCTCCTCTTCCTCCGTCTTCTTCCCCTTCTCCCTCTTCTTCATTTTCTCCAGTGTTTTCCAACAATAAACCCAGACGACAACCTGTTGACTGACAGTTTTTATTTGTTGATAAATACCTTAAATCTGTATCTAATCTTTATCTAATCTATCTACTTATATACGTATTAACCCACCACTCACAACACACATGCAGAGTAAATTAAACCTCCAAAGTGAATATAATTTCTCCCTTTATTGCCTTTGTCCTGTCTCACTGGTCTACCAGAACTACAGGAAGCCAAGAACGTTCTAAACCGTCAGTTACCATAGCAACCGTCAGTCTCATGTTTTTATTCCTTTGACACGGGCGACAGGAGGCTTCACATGTCAACTGTCAAATCTCTACCCACGTTTTCACATTGTGTAAACCAAAACTCCTTTGATGTGTCAAAAAGAATTTCTCCTGCTCCACAAACAGTCACCATTCTGTTTTATTGATTTCTGACAGAAGATTGTGTGTAATAGGAACCTTGTACTAGACCAATAAAATGTCCTAAAAGAACGACTCGGGCGTTGTTGTGTTGTTGTTGTTGTTTTTGTTGTCTGCAGGTGTTTACCAAATACATGAACTTCGCCAACCTGGTGCTGAGAGTGTTCCACCTGAGTTACCTGCACAACTGTGAGACCAGAAGGGGACAGGTGAGATATCAGAGGCATGCTTCCTGAAACACACACACACACACACACACACAGGTAAAAAAACACACACACAGGCAAACACACACACACAGACACACACACACACACACACACACAGGTAAACACACACACACACCTACACAGGTAAACACACATTGGACACACACACACACACATAAACAGCGTTTTAACCCTCTCATCCCCAGGTCCTGTTGTGGTCGGCCAGCAAGGTGTTTGAGGAGCTGACTGACATTGAGCGACAGTTCCACAAAGCTCTGTATACAGTGCGCGCCTTCCTCAACTGTGACCGCTACTCTGTAGGCCTGCTGGACATGACCAAGACCAAGGTCAGCGCACACACACACACATACACACACACACACACACACACACACACACACACACACACACACAGCTGTACACACACACACCTATACAGGCCTTAAGGTGCATAACAAGGTACGCAAACAAACACACACACCTGTATGTGTGTAAACCTGTAAACTTTAGAGTTCTGATATAGTGAAAAAAATCTGTCTCTAATAGACTGTTTTAAAATGACCTCTGATATGAACAAAGTAGATGCTCTAATTGACTTGCCGAGAGAAATGTATGATAACATGTAATGTGTGGAGTTGTGTAAAGCTCAGTTTGAATATCTTTAGTCTAAGTGTATGTAAACGTTTGACCTCAACTGTATGTAGTGTGTGTGTGTGTGTGTGTGTGTGTGTGTGTGTGTGTGTGTGTGTGTTGTATGTTGTACGTATGTGTGTGTTTCTAATTAGAGACTGTCTGTGTATGCTTCGTTAACTGTGTAACTGCTCCTTTACAGGAATTCTTTGACCTGTGGCCCGTTCTAATGGGAGAGCAAGCTCCCTACGATGGACCTAAGACCCCCGATGGCAGAGTGAGTGTATACACATACACACACACACACACACACACACACATACACACACAAACACACGCACACACCTTAACTTATGCACACACACACATACACACACTTATACACACACACACGCATGCACACACGCATGCACGCACACAAACCAACATACACACACGTACACACAAACCGACACACACTAACTTACACAGGCACACACTCTCTATGATGGGCCCAAGACTCCCGATGGCAGGGTGAGTGTATACACACACACACACACACATACACACACAAACACACACACACATACACACACCTTAACTTATGCACACACACACACACACACACACACACACACACACACACACACACACACACATGGGGGAGCAAGAACCGTACAATTGACCCATGACCCCTAATGGAATGGTGAGTAAACACACACACACAAATACTCTCACACACATACACCCACGAAGGAGTACCCCAATGGCAGTATGAGTAACACAAACACAAACCCCCCCTGCTCCTATACACACAGACACACACGCGCACACACACACACACACACACACACGCACACACACACACACGCACACACACACAAGAGTGAGCCAACCCCCCGATGGCAGTATGAGTAACACACACACAACACACACACAAGCACACACCCCATACACACACAGACACATGCACACACACACACACTCCAGATGAACTGGCTATAGTTCCTTTATGTTGTCTACACCTGACCCTCCTCAAATCAATAGGTCACTACTCTTCACGAACACACACTCTAAAACAGAACCCTGTCAATCCAGAATGGAGAGAATTGACAGCTGTGTTTTTATTTAGGGATGACATTCACATGGGAACGAATGGCATTTGAGATTCCTGTTGTGCTTAAAATGGAAGTGCGAGAAAGTACACAGACTAAGATTAGCTTTTTATTGTGATCAGCGAAGAAAGAGAGGAACATTTTGTATTATTTCTCTACATTGAGCTGTGATCCAGTTTATTGCTTTTTGAAATCCATAAAGGTGCTTTTACATTATCGATCGATGGATGAATGACCCATTGGAGAGGAATCCATTAAATCCTCTAGATGAAGATAGTGGCAAAACATATAATGGCTTGGATTTCAATTCAATATTTGAAGAAGTAATTTCACTACCTTTCCCGTCACTACAAAAACTCATATACGATATCTATCCAATCAGCATGCATTTAAATCAAGAGGCTATTGCTTACCCCTAGACCAGTAGGATCTGATTTGATTGATTTTATTGTGCTTCCAGGAAGTCATCTTCTACAAAGTGATTGACTATATTCTTCATGGGAAGGAGGACATCAAAGTCATACCGTAAGGAAATACTACCCTTGTGTTTGTGTGTGTGTGTGTGTGTGTGTGTGCGTGCGTGCGCATGCGTGCATGTGTGTGTGTGTGCGTGCGGGTGCATGTGTGTGTGTGTGTGTGCAGGGGTTACACACAGCCCAGCACCTTAAAGTCCTTATCTGAAGCAGAAGACGTTTAGTAAACAAACATCATACAAACACAAATCTAAAAACAAAAGTAAAGTCATCACACGTTGTCACAATCCTCAGAGAAACGTTAATGTGTCTCCAGTAGGGACGCTTTGTAGTGAACCCCTTTCAGTTCCGCTTTTCCAACCAAAGAAATGTCATATTGTGAAATGTATTTTGATGACGCTGGTTGATTGGTTTCCATAGAACCCCGGCTCCAGACCATTGGGCGTTGGTCAGCGGTCTGCCGACCTATGTGGCCGAAAACGGACTGGTGAGTGTGTGTGTGTGGGGGGGGTTAGCAAACACGGCCGGGACATCCTCACCGTTTTGACTGGGTCCTGAGCTTTTTTAAGTTGTGCGCTTCTTTTCCAGTCTCCTAGCTAAAAGTGTATGTTGACCAAAGACCGTTTTGGTGCAAAGTGCTTAGCTAATATCACTTGACGTTTCACATGGCCACCCTGGGCTTATGGGATGGGGTCTGTTGTAGCTAGTAAACACAGACAGCACTTCTTAACAGGATACAGTTAGATTACCTCATGAAGTGCTTGTGTCAATGCATTGTCAGAGGAACAAAGAGCAGGCCGTGTTTCCATGTCCGAGCCTCGCCCCACTCAAGGACTTTGGGAAGGTCTTCATAGACCCCCTAAACATACACACACACCGTAATCGAGCTGTCTGAGTGCACGTCTCCGTGGAAACGAATGTGGCTCAGGAGACAAGGGAGGTGATGGATAAATGTCATTTACTGTGGGAATTAGTTATGGATGGCGCTGTGCTCTCCTGTGTGTGTGAGCAGGGCCATTCCCCAGCGGTATCTCTCCTATTCCCATCCTCCATCTTCTTATCCTCTCTCTCCTCTTTTAGCCCTCCATCTTCTTCACATTTCTCCTCTTTTTTTGTTTCGCTTTTATTTTAATTTATTTGTATCTTTTTTGCTTGTATCTCCCTCCCGCCGCCTTTCTCTCCTCTTTGATTCTCGACTCCTCTATTCATCCTTCTCTCCGCTCATTCACTCTTGTTTACCCTCTTTTTTTCCTCCCCTGTGTTGTCTCCAGATCTGTAACATTATGAATGCCTCTCAGGATGACTTCTTCAACTTCCAGGTAAGCCTGGCAGAAACAGCCTCAGTGTTGTGTGACTCAATGTAAACCCTGTGTCTGAAGCATGCTCACCTAACATTACCGCTCATTACATTACGTTTGTACGTGTGTGTCTGTGTGTGTATCTGTGTGTGTGTGTGTGTGTCTGTGTGTGTTTGTCTGTGTGCGTGTCTTTGTGTGTCTGTGTGCGTGTGTGTGTGTATGTGAATGTGTGTGTGTGTGTGTGTGTGTATGTGAATGTGTGTGTGTGTGTGTGTGTTCCCTCCCTTCAGAAAGAGCCCCTGGACGCTTCAGGCTGGACCATAAAGAACGTGCTCTCCCTCCCCATCGTCAACAAGAAGGAGGAGATTGTGGGCGTCGCCACCTTCTACAATCGCAAAGACGGGAAGCCCTTTGATGAGATGGACGAAACACTCATGGAGGTACAAGGCCCTGGGGCCTAGTGTGTGTGTGTGTGCTGTGTGTGTGCTGTGTGGGTGGGTGTGTGTGTGCGTGTGTGTGTGTGTGAGTGTACGTGTGCATGTGTGTGTGTATGTGTGAGAGAGAGAGAGTGAGGTTGGTCATGGTATGAGGGAGTTTGGTGAAAGGGCACTGTGTGCGTGTGTGTGTAGAGGCGAGCACAGGGAATGTTACTATACTCCATATAAATACTCCACATTAAAACTCCAACACTACTTCTGTCTGTCTCTTTGCCCCCCCGCCCCCCCCTCTCTCCCTCGCCCCCACTTAGTCTCTGACCCAGTTCCTGGGGTGGTCCTGTCTGGTGTGTGACACGTACGACCGCATGAACAAGCTGGAGAACAGGAGGGACATCTTCCAGGAAATGGTCAACTACCACATTAAGTGTCGCAAGGACGAGATCCAGAACGTTCTGGTGGGTTTCACCTGAGAACACACACACACGCACACACACACACACACACACACATGTATTCAAACACATAAACATACACAAACACAAACCAACACACATACACACACATAACCCAAGCCATATAAACACACGTACACACACACACACCCATACAGACTGACATGACTGTTCAGTGTGATGGATTTCCGTCCCAAAGACAGCATGTAGCAGGTAGACATCAAGATAGACCCGTAGACATGACCCTCATTTATAACCACACAGAGCTGCCATACTTTATATGAGGTCATCTATCAGGGCTTACACCT
>JAVQIZ010092061.1:0-30855 GCA_036023535.2 Galaxias brevipinnis
TCCTGACGGACTTTAGGGGTCCAAGAGGCTTTTTTGTTTATCATGTGGAGATGGACCTATGACCCAAATTTGGTGAGTCTAAGTCATATGGCGTAGGAGATATGGCCTTTCAAAGTTTAAAAAGTTTGATCACTTGTTATAGCGCCACCATGGGGTCAGGTGGGGTCATCTTGGGTTTGGGAGGAGCGGTTACCGGTTCCAACCAGTCTGCAAAGTTTAAAGTCTCTGACATGCAGCAGCTCACGGGAAATTGAGCGACGGCAGGAAAACATTAATAATAATAGAGAAGTATAATAAAGCGGTACAAACACTATAAGGTTCTAGCCAAAGGCTAGGAACCTTAATAAAACAATTGATTGGTGGGTTTATTGTAAAAACCTGCTTTGAAGCCTCATTTCAGCTCTAACTTTTCAACGTACAACATCGTTACTTCAACTCCATTATTTTTCATTCTGTTGAGGGAGCTGACAGACAATACCATTTTCGTGTGGGTCAAGCAACCCTATTACAGCATTGTTGTTATACTATATAGCGCAATGGAGAAATTAGTGTGTTAAACAATAAAACAGAACTTATATTGTACGTAATTTTTTATTTCAGTCATACGTTTTAAGATGTCACATAATGTTTATAAGCCCAAAAATAAATACATTTGTCGGATCGCACCCCTCAGCGTAAGCTGTTGCCATGTTCCCAGTTTCTTCATGGGTGTGGTGATTAGATTGCTTGGTGAAAATTTAGTCAAATCCTTCTCGAGTTGCGCGAGCGCCTGGCCCTTTAAATCGGTAAAATTGTCTTAAAATTAATACTATCGTCTTGTAAATGATTTCACTGCTCAGACCATGATTATCATTTGAAAACGGATTAGTGCGAAACGGATTGAAACGACTGGAAAATCCTAAAAGCCAGTTTCAGGTAATAACGTGAGCTCTGTCGAGCTGGAGCCTATCTTGACATTTTCTTGTCTTATTTCCTGCTTTGGGTATACCATTACCAATAGTGCTGGATCTGTCGTGGCAAAACATCAAATGTTTTTACGATTAGCATATTGAGGAATAGCTAGCTATATCTTATGTCCTGTTATATGTCGAAAGTCTACTCTCAATTTGTGGCGTTTTCTAAGCAAGATTGTATTGCTTAAAATACGATGTTCTCCTTAAACGCGGCCTTAGCTGTCAACCAACTATGACAAATAAATGTATAATAAATATTAGGGCGCCTTGTTTAAGTTCATATGTATGTGGGACAAGAAGTTGTTGGATATTGTTGTTGATTTTATAATGTTCTCAAAATTGATCAATTATAGATGACATTCTGCAATGCATTCTGCCTTCATTCGAGCGGCAACATGTAGCAGCAGTTCTGCCATTGTAATTTGTTGCATTTTTCTTCTGTAATTGAACAGGCCGAGGCTAGGATGACAGATTGACTATTGTCAAGTCTCGTAACATTTTTAAATCTTTATGTTTGTATTTTATGATGAAATTACATGCTGTAAAATATTTTAATACTCTGGCAAATCATGAGAAGTGTCTGCGTTGTATGCGACAATGGATGGCAACATGCACTTTAAAATATATAAATATTGTACCAGAATGGTGGCTTTAAAACTAGGTGTTGCGTTTTCGCTAACTTTTTAAAATTCATATTTTACAACACTGTCATGATGGTTGTAGCAGTGTCCTGAAAGTTTTCATATCTAGGTTAATTCTAAAATAAAGGCAATGAATGTTATTTAGGCTAGAGTAAACAAATGTTTTACAGGTGACATCATATAGTGAATGTAACTACTACTTTGGCCCACAATTCTAGATGTCCTTGCACAGTATATATAATGGACTTGTTAAAATATATTTTAATATGCATTGTAGAGACTATTGAATAATATTCTTTTAAGATGAAATATGCTCGAATTAAATCCACATCTGACAAATTAATATTTAAAATGTTTAGGTGTTCGCATACAAGTTTAACCTCACCTAGTATTTCCTCCATTCTCCAGATGTTTGGCATAGTCACTGTGACCTAGTCACGTTTACACATGCATGAACGGCCCGACCAGCTACTTTTGTTTTAACACACTTGTTGGCAATGAAAAACTTATTGGTGTCTTTAGAGAGAAACTTTTAATTTACACACACTCACACAGGTTAAATTTGTTTGTCACCTTCTCTTTGCATCTCTTGTCTGGAACTAGCCACTACCACAAACAAACTAGGTGAGTCGAAGTTGACAACAGACATGAACAGATCTTGCTGTAAACGTACTATGGCGTTACTTAATGCATCTTTAAAGGGTGTCTTGCAATGGCTTTAAATTGGACACTATTCCCTTTAAACCTACAATTTCCATGCTAGTGTTTTTGGAGTCCCAGGGTCCAGCACAACAATAGGAACCCACTTGTTGACCCATTGCACCCCTTGGAATTAGCCTGTTCCAATAAGCAGGACCCTGTGACCTCTCTTGGATTGTTTGTGGATGGCAACAGAACACACCGTTGATGCTGAGAAAGCCTCAAGCACATAAACACACAATTATTTTTTAATATACTAGTAGTATATGGTGTGAACCAAATATATCCTGATACTTTCAGATAAACCCGTCATCAAACAACATGAATTTGTACAAAAGCAGAAATTGGACACGTCAGGGATGAGATGCTACGTGGCAGCATGTTGTGTGCAGTGAAAAGCATAGTGAACATTCAGGTGTATTTTTTGTTACTACACTGCCTAAACTTAAGCATGTGTACTTGTGTGTGTAGCCTAGGAACTGTATGACTCTGCATGCCATTGTGCACTTGCCCAGTTGCCATTGTGGATGTTTACTGTAGATTACGTTCAATGTGTGTGTGACTTATTATCCATGCTCAGGAAACAGTTGTGCTCACATGTATGCCTTGTGAGGTCACTAAGGAGGGTGAGGGGGAGTGGTTGGCAGGTTGACCTGGTCAGTGCAGCAGTGGTGAGAGAGCCGCTCACGGGCCAGTTGCAGTCCAGAGGCCGGCTGCTGCCACCACTGCCACTGCTGAGGTGGTGCCAAGCAGCGCTGGCTGCCACACACTAAACAATAGGGTGGCCAGCGCACAGCTCCCCTTTGTCGTCCCTCCCCCTGTGCCATGCTCTGGGCCTCCTCCTCCTCCTCCCACAGTACATACACAGACCTATGCATGCACTCGGTGGGGTTTTCTAGAAACATTTGATGTAGATCAGTTGCCTTGGTGATGTGCAGACGATAGGCTTTGCCTAATTTTGATAGTTTACTGGTTGTTACAGTCCACAGATCCTAACACTTGGCTATTTGTTAGTTATTATGACATATAGGCATACTTCATTTATTTAGGCATTATACTATCATTTAAATCTCACAGTGGTAACCACAAATTTAATTATCAGTTCAACAGAAACTGTTACACTGAGCAGGGATTTTTCTATTGGATTATTCAAGGGGTAATCTTGGCTGATACAGTACTATCATAGCTTGTAATTATGAAACGTTTAGCTAGTTTAGACCTGATTTTTATGTTATGGTCATGGATTCCAAATTACTTATGGCCTGTTGTTTAGTAGATTATTTACATATCAAAATGCTCTCATCAGCGATGATCTTTGACCCGATTTATGATGCTAGTTAACACAGAAACTGTGGAAACACAGCACTATGTTGGTGTATGTAGTATGTATGTATGTAGGTGTTGCGTATTACGTTTGTTAGACCATACAAGTATTGGGCCCTCTTAACATTTACCTAATTACAAAGACAGTTCAGCTACTAATTCCTAGCTACCGATGTTTGTTTTCTATTCTGAAGAGTTCTCCAAACACTCTAACAACATTTTGATGTTACAATTTCTGTTTGCATGTTTCAGCATTTCTCCTCTTACATAGGCTATCATATAAAAATGGGTTGCTGTTTTTTTTTTATTAAACATTTCAGTTTCAATATACTACCACACACTCTCGTTAGATTACCAATGGTTAATATTTATTGGCTGTGGTAATTATTGCATGTAGGCCTATCATAGGAACTGGCTGTTGTAGTGTAGAAAGAGACTAGAACTAGGAGGCTGGCCAGTGATTGCTGTGGAAGTAAGCTGTTGGTGTGGTGGTCTGGTTCTGGGGGCGGGGCTCAGTGGAGACATTTCTTGAGAGCGCGTATACCAGTAGCGTAGCCAGGAATTTATATGTAGGTGGGCCTGGAGAACTGGATGGGCCCATTACCAAGTTCTGAAAATCACACATGCATAAACTGTAGACCGTGTGCCCAGATACATGTTACATTTAAGATCCCAAAAAATCTCCACATTCAAAAATATTTATTTAGCACCAATCCACACAGTAATGCCATTTTAAATCATATTAATGTTCATTAAGAAATGGGGTGTGAAAACGGACAATGGAGATGAATCTGTTTGAGGTTCAAATTCTGTTCAAGGTCTTTAAAAAATTTTAACAAACTGCTTTGTTTAGCCATATCTCTTTTGGCCACCAATGTACGGTAACTAGCTAGATCATTTTCCATGACAAAGCCTGAAAGCAAGAGATCAAATGACAAAGCTTCATATTTCCTGATTGGCCTCAGACTCCGCTAACACTAAATGATAGGTTAACACATTGTCAAAAAATCCTGAAATGTTATTGGGTCAGCCAACTGTGTTCCACGTTGGGTTCTTATTAATACAAATGTATGCACCAAAAAGGAAATTGGGCTGGGCATGGCTACCTGGCTGGTCTATACAGACATTATCTTCTAAATAGAATAGTGTCCACTAATTGTTACCCTGATCAAATAATGAAGTCAAAATGTTGCTAACTCATGCTAACGTTGAGCCATGTAAAGCTCATTTTTTAATTGTCCTCCACTGCAAATGAAAATAAGCACTGCGCAGGTGCTGCAGCGTGCATGGTGAATCTCACGCCATGGCCAGTTCAAATTTGCTCTGCAGAAAGTTGTGTGTTTCGCAATAGACTGAACTACGTGGAGAACTCGCGGAAAGGAGACATAACCAGCCTCTTCTCTAATGGGCAGCACATAAAGATTTAAATGGTAGAAACAGCATAGCAACGCATTTAAGCAGAAAGAGATCATATACGTTTGAATAAGTTTGGAGATTGCATTTTTTCTATGGATATGTTTACTCTAAATGTTTAGGCGCAAAGGATTTTTCCATGGCGGTGCACCATAGCAAAACGTCACCAGTGGAAACACTGGGCTGACATCTCTCCTGGTGGACTGAGTCAGCAGGTGGGGTGACGTCACTTTCAGGCAGCTAGAAGCATTGCACCACTGTCGCCAAAGGCCGGTTGTTGCCAAACACCAAGAGGTGAGGTCCTCACTGAGACGAGACAGGACACAGACAGCCAATGATGTTGTCATCGGCAAAGGATCAGGAAATTGGTCACGTGGCAATGTAGTAGTAGGTCCTTCAAGACATGAGATGTAGGCCAGTGATATCAGGTAATCATATAGGCTAGTACAGAAATAAGTTGTTCAAGGCATATAAATGTGACCATAGGCTTGGAAAGTACATGGTGCAGTGCAGTACAATCATACTGTAGCTTTTTCAAGTGGAAGAAAAGTACATACTTCATGCTGGAAAAGATATAGGTCAAACTTGACTAATTGTTAATTCATAGACGTGGACCTGAAAAATTAATCCGGTGTTGCTGTCCGGATAACGTGCTGTAAAATGTCCTAGAATATGGGGGGTCTGGAGCGCCAAACCTGTCTTAGTAGAGTGTAAGTGCTCTGTGACCTACATTCAGACTCCCTTAGGTAAAGGAAGCGGCAACACACACATACACTACTCCGACACGAACATGTGCATACATACACAATAGTTCTAGAGTATATTTAGTATGTAGTATATTTTAGTGTGTTGATTCTGAACAAGCATGTATATTCACCTTACTACAATTGAGAGTGTGTAATGTGTATTATAACAGCTCTGGCAGTTGGGTGCAGTAGTCATGTGTTAAGTCTACATAGGGGCTTAATAGTATAGTGCAAACAGCACAATGCAAAGCACAAAGCATGCTTGGGGAGAAAGGTCATAGCTGTGCATTGATGGCCTTTTGAATGAGACTGGGGTGTTTGAAGATGAGGCCACCCTTGGCTGTGCCAGCGCGCTCCCTGGGTCTGGCTAGTTGAACCTCCCCAGGCGCCCCGCCCGCCTGCCCCCTCCGGACCAAAAACGGTTTAGCCCACAGGATGCCTTTGTTTGTTCTAGGGAAGTCCTTTTACAAGGACCTATCCCTCTCTCTGTCTGCCGAAATCATAGTATTTCTGTCTTTCTCTCTCCCTGTTTACATGTCTTGCAGGTGTCAGCTGGTCAGAGTGTGAGTGTGTGTGTGCGTGTGTGTGTGTTTTTTCTCAAAGAGGAGAATATTCTAACCAGAGCGAGCCCTGATCCACATCCCTGAGAAACAATGAGCGAGTTGGAACAGTTAAGGCAAGAGGCGGAGCAACTACGCAATCAAATCCGGGTAAGAAAAGTGTGTGTGTGTGTGTGTTTGTGTGTCTGTTCACACGCATGTGCCTTAGAGAGACTCTTCACTGTCACCTTGTAACTAATGTTTCCGACTAGCCTTTGATACATCCTAACTGGACCTGTTTGCCTTCTACAAATATTTTCTGTTTCAGGATGCCAGAAAAGCATGCAGCGACTCCACACTGTCACAGGTGAACTTTCCCATAGTCTTTGTGTATTGTACCGACTGTGAAAGTAGCTTTTACATGTGTCTGTTCCATCTCATGGATTTATGGTCGTCTGCTTAAGATTTCCACCCCTCAAGCCGTTAATGCACTACCCGAAGGAAAAGCCTTAACATGGAAAGCATCTTTCAAACCGATAACTATGAAAAGGCCTGGTTTCGTTTGGAACACTGAGATCTGGTTGCATTGTACTAACCGTCTGTATGTGTAAACAGTAGTAGTGGTCTGAGTGTGGGGGCGTTTCCTGTGTCTTTGGCAGATCACAGCTGGTCTGGACTCGGTGGGCCGGATACAGATGAGGACGCGGCGCACTCTCAGGGGCCACCTTGCCAAGATCTATGCAATGCACTGGGGCAGCGACTCCAGGTCTGCCACCTCCACTCTTCATCTTATTATACTGAAGAACACCACATCTGGTTATTACTGATGACGCATCTGTGTTGTACAAGTGTTCTTAGTGCTGTTGGCACCAAAAACTGTTACTACGATTTAACTGTGTGTATGTGTGCGCGTTTGTGCCTATGTATATGATGTGTGTGTGTGTTACTCTCTGCCTATCCCTTTCCTCTATTTGTCTGTCTCTCTCTGCCCTGCAGCGACGGCAGTCCCAGGTCTGGGACCACCCCTACTACTGCTCTCTACTAATATGACTAATGACTAGCACCACTTAGCACTGCTCTACTACTGTTACTACCCCTACTAGCACTAGCACCGTTAAGGGCTCTGCAAACCACTTGGGCAGCAACTCCAAGTCTCGGAATAGGCCGCTATTCCGAGTGCTCTTATTGCTAAGACGTAGATTTGACACTGTGGGAAACGCACTGGACCTTAGAATGTGAATGTCGGGGCTTCTTTCCTCTGCACGTTAGTTTTTTTTGCATTTCTTTCCTTCTAGTACACGTCTGGCTAAGATACCTTCATTGAGAACTTTTATGATACACTGTGTGTGTGTGTGTGTGGAGGTGGAGGTGGGGGGGGTGAGGTGTGTGTACACTGTGCACTCCAACTGAACCACCTGGAGGAAAAGCAGCCTGTGTTTAATTTATCCACACAGCAGTTTGACATTTGAGCAGCCCAGCTCTCGCCCTGCATTGTGGCGCTAGCTGCAGACGGTGCCAGCCTAACTACTTCCTATCCCTGGGAGAGAGACGGAAACGCCCAGCCCAGGGTGGCAGAGGGGAGGGCGGGGGGGGGTCTTTTCCTCTTTGAGCCTCTGTCTGTGCTCCTCTAGAGCTCTGTGCTTTCTTTCTTCGTTTGACTTTGTCACTTTGCTCATACCTCTTTTTCTCCCAGCGTTCTCCTCAATCCCGGACTCTAGTCCCGCTCCTATCCTCTGCATTGCCCTGCCTCTCTCCTCACAGTGCTTTCCATCCCCATCTCCTGCCCTTCTCTCCCTCTGTGCCCCCCCCCCCCCCTATCACCCTCCCCCTTCACTCCACTGGCACCGCCTTTCACATAATGGGGGAGATGAATATTACATGAAGCGGCACATCCAATGTGGTCGCTATCCTGTACAGACTGCCATCCGGGAGTGAGTGGTGTCCCACTAGGGAGGCAGGGAAAAGATGAAGAGCAAAATGGAGAGGGGTGTGGGGAGGCAGGGAGAGTAGAACACTGAGTTTGAAGCAGCCATGTTGGAACCCTTTGGATGCAGCCCCCCCCTGCTTACCTCTAGTCACCCAGCGCTCTGTCCTCACCTCAGAGGTTGCTGCCCCGCCCCCTCTTGTTTGCCACTCCCACTCTTCAGCATTTAGCTTGCTTTGAAAACGCTGGGCGGACTTTGTTCTGAAATCACTCTTCCTCATGCCTTTTCCACCAGGTTACTTGTAAGCGCCTCCCAAGATGGCAAGCTGATCATCTGGGACAGCTACACCACGAACAAGGTAGGAGCCTCAGACTGTCCTCTGTAGCGTTACATTCCACTCCACCTAAACTGATACGTTTAAGACATAAAAATAAGTCGAATGAGTCCTCTTTAGAACCTAAAACAATTATGTGAATAAGGGTCTGTCAATATGTCCAGGTTTTGTTTCATGCTGAAAACACACACTTCCAACAACTCTCCAAAATCCCCAATTTCTACGTCGGACAGGACTTACGACTGTATTATGAGCGTGGAACTGTAGGTTATGACCCCAAAAAGAGAATCCATATTTCGAGCTGTGCTATGTCCCTGTCCCCAGATGCACGCCATCCCTCTGCGCTCCTCCTGGGTGATGACGTGCGCCTACGCCCCCTCTGGGAACTACGTGGCCTGTGGAGGCCTGGACAACATCTGCTCCATCTACAGCCTGAAGACCCGCGAGGGCAACGTGCGCGTCACCCGAGAGCTGCCTGGCCATACAGGTAACTGCAGCCTGTTAAATTAGCTTTAATGAGTCCAATTCAGAGCCTTTTACTTCAGCAGTCAGGAGGAGGGAGTACTGTTTGAAGACCTGACGTATGCAAATGAATGTTTAGATGTTGATTTGAAATTGAAGAATCGTCCCCAGCTCTTCTTTGTTCCCATTTCCCTTTTTGAAGTCAGGATATGAAAGCAACAGCTCCCCCTAGCTGCAGGCATGATGTTGTTCGTTGATGCAGCCATCCCGTCCATTTCAGATTCGTAATGACAGCTAGATGTTGATGTAGGTTATTTCTTTGTTTTCCCACATAATGTGTCAAAGAAATGTATTCTGTCACTTTTTGTTTGCAGGCTATTTGTCTTGCTGTCGTTTCCTGGATGACAACCAGATAGTGACTAGCTCTGGGGACACAACCTGGTGAGTCAGAGGACATGGGAGCAACTTAGCAGTCTATGTTGAATCGTTCTACAACTTTGTATTTGCATTCTCCCACCACGTTGTTTCCTGACCTACTTAGCAACAGTCTCCAAGGGAGTTTGAGGAACATTTCCAAGAAAGGGATAAAAGTATAAAAAAAAAAAGAGAAGTTTTTTCGACAACCAATGTAGCCACATAGCCAGGGTCCCTAACCTTCTGCTCTCTGTCCCAGTGCCCTGTGGGACATTGAGACGGGGCAGCAGGCCACTACCTTCACCGGCCACACGGGGGATGTGATGAGCCTGTCCCTCAGCCCCGACTTCAAGACCTTCGTGTCGGGGGCGTGCGATGCCTCCTCCAAGCTGTGGGACGTCCGCGACGGCATGTGCAGGCAGTCCTTCACGGGCCACGTGTCCGACATCAACGCCGTCTGTGTATGTATGGATGCACACACACACACACACACATCTGGGATAGGGCTGAGAGATGAAGAGGGTTAAGGGAACACAGTCTGTGTGTATGGGGTCAGATACACAGTACAGCCAGAATAGGCCTGAGAGATGAAGAGGGTTAAGGGAACACAGTCTGTGTATGTGTGGGGTCAGTACAGTCCATAGTGCTTATGGGTTCACAGATACATTACAGCTGGGATAGTGGCCAACGATAAGGAGGGTTTAGGGGAGCACAGTCTGTATGTATGTATGGGGTCAGATACACAGTACAGCTGGGATGGGGCTGAGAGATAAGGAGGGTTTAGGGGGAGCACAGTCTGTATGTATGGGGTCACACACACACACACACCTGGGATAGGGCTGAGAGATAAGGAGAATTAAGGGGAATACGTCTTGACCTGGAAGTCTTCACCCAGCCTTGGTGACCCACTGTGCATAGTCCAGTGTGCATTGTTCCCATGTGATGGCGTTGGTGACTGGTGAGTCAGTGGGAGAGGGAGGTAGAGGCTCTTTGCATCGTCTCATAACCCCCTGCCCTGTCGTCGCCCCCTTTCCCCTCCATAGTTCTTCCCCAACGGCAACGCCTTCACCACGGGCTCGGACGACGCCACCTGCCGCCTGTTTGACCTGCGCGCCGACCAGGAGCTCATGATGTACTCCCACGACAACATCATCTGTGGCATCACCTCCGTGGCCTTCTCCAAGAGCGGCCGCCTGCTGCTGGCCGGCTACGACGACTTCAACTGCAACGTGTGGGACACACTGAAGGCCGAGCGCGCCGGTGGGTGGAGCTCCCGCCTCGCTGCATTTTAGGCTGTTTGTTGGACAGGATCACAGTGTGGGGTTTGGTCTTAGCAGCGACCGGTTCTCAGTCAGTTAATACTTAACTAATATATGATTTAGTTCAGGAGTTCAATCCTTTTGTTGACTGACGCTGCAGTGAAATGCAGTGACTTGTCTGAATGCTGATGGTCCGTGTTCTCCTTCCCAGGAGTCCTGGCGGGTCATGACAACAGGGTGAGCTGCTTAGGGGTGACAGACGACGGAATGGCTGTAGCTACCGGCTCATGGGACAGTTTCCTCCGGATTTGGAATTAAGTCCTCCGTCTCCACCCACCAATGCCCCCCCCCTCCCTCCCTGCTAGCCACCCCAATGCACCTCCAACCATCTAGATCTACTGGGCTGGCCCTGAGGGTGAACACTGTGTCAACCAAACCCGACCCCGACTCACCGCCCACGCCCCAGCCACAGCTGAGCCCCACAGCCGCTGTGTGAAAGTAACAACTCTTTCTACCTTTCCAAGTGACTTTTTTTTATCCACCTATTACACACACACAAGAGCTTTTCAGTATGTATGTAGAAGTTGTCCAATCTAAATAAGACAAGTTATTATAAGGTGAAAAAAATAAGAAAAAATGGTGTCATCCCTCCGTTCTGACGGGGTGGACAAGTGCGCATGTTACCGTGGTTACCGCCAAACTAGAGGACAGTCCGTGTGTAATATGTAAATGTATGTATAAATACAGTATATATGTATAGCATTATGTGTGTATATATGCATCATATATGCATATATAATGTGTATGTATATATTTTTGTAGTTTATTTCCCACTTTATTTTTTATGTTTGTTTTCTGCTTTATGGTTTACTTGTCTAATGTATATAATATTCACAGTACTCCACGTTAACACACTCTTTCAGATTTGTATCTCACTTGCCTCTTGTACAGCCCTGTGTATGTGAATATGCATGGGTGTGTGCGCGTGACGGCCTTGCACAGGCATACACATACGTCATAGAACTAAAAAATACTGTACTTAGGTTGATGAAACGATATCCCATATCTATTGGCTTTTTGCTCACACACCTTGGTTTTGAACAGAAACCATCACACTGTTAAGGCTGTGTGCACAGAAAGTCTCGAGGTCAGCAAGGTTTAGCTTTTAGTCTGACACGGTTTTAGTCCCTTTTTTAGAATGGGATAACGACTACTGGGCCTCAATGTTTTTACATTTGTGTGGAGGTCAGTTCTTTGGCTCTCACATTTTGGGTCTTGGCCCAAATGGAAATTGAATGGCTAGCCGTTGCCGTTAAACAACTGCCTTCAGATTTTTCCCTGTATTTATGCCTAGGTCTATGGCTTAATTGGGAACTTGGATAACTTTCAAATGTTGAGCCCTATACTGAAAGGGATGGAAGAGTGGTATAGCAGAAGCAACAATAAACTAGCTATGTTTCTTTAAGTCTTAATTTAATAATGTACACTTAGACCTGAACAGAGATACTGGACAGTGAAATACAGTAAGGAATTTATTTCATTTGCCCTCTCTGAGCGAAGTTAGAGAAAGTGCTTGTTCATTTTATCACTGTTATTATGTGACCGTTCATAGTCCTCTGTTGTTGCCATCCACAAGGTGTTACCTGAGTGATAGCATGGAACTTTTTACTCCAGAAATCTCTGTAGCCACTGTAACTCCCACCAGTGCCACCACAAACCTGTAAAAAGGAAGCTTTTAAAAATGTTGTCCGTATTAAACATGTTTTTGTTTATCACCAAAACAAATATAACAAACAGTAAATTATTGTTAGTGAAAAAAGTACACTCAGTAGTAATGGAAAGTACACTTGGTAGAGAGATAGATAATGCACTCACATTCACACACTCAAACTGTAGTATAGACCAATAGCACACGACATCACTACCCTTAAGGGTGACTCTGTTTTAGTACATCAATCATCTTCCATTTTATTTCCTGTTGATTGAATACAATTTTTTTTTTTTTACCTACAAATTGGCAATTAAAGTGATGATCTTACACGCAAACATTGGCCCAACATAAGTTGGACTATATGGTCTGTGTGTTGAGGGACATTGTATCTCCATTCTGCCTTACTAAACTGTAGAATAGATACTAGGAAGTTAGTGACTACTATTGATAACAGTAAAACTCGGACGTTTTGGTCTTCATTATTTAAATCTTAGAGTTGAGTGAGGTATTAAAAACTTACAAATGAAAATTTCAACTCAAGAAGCTCATAGCCTTGCCAAAACACTAAAACCAAGCTTATACAGATGACCATCACAGCCACATGCGGCTTGATAGCTTCTTCAGAAAGTGCTGTACATTATTTTCTAAAATTCTGCTTTCTACCGTACCATCTGTTGTATTTATGAATGATTACAAGGAAGCCCTTCTTTGGTCATACAGTGATTATAGTAGCTGTTTATTTTAGTTGTTTGTCTTTATATGCTTTACTTGGCTTTGCATTAATTAATTTGAAAAAAAAGACATGGAAGAAAAAGGCTTTTTTTTCTTAGATAGCTTCCTCAAGGATGTTAAATATGTTGCATATCAGTGTTTGGACACTCACTGATTAATGTGGGTAACATGATTTATGAAGTGTTCATTTTTCTCGTGCCAATGTTACTCACTGACCCTGAGCTGTGAACTGAAAAACAAGTCAACGTGACAAAAAGTCTTGCTTGCCATCTAAAGTGCCAGCATTATCCAGAAAACTTTATCTTTGATCTTATGTATAATTTACTTGTGGAAATGTCCTTGGCCTATAAAAAGATTTAGTTCAGATTTAAATATTGCAGTAGTCCAAATCAAGTGTCATTGACATTGTTTTTGGTTTTCGAATGGATAAACACATTTAAAATGCTAAAGAATAAAATAAGGCCTCCCAGGTTCAAAAATACATAACCCAACATCATTAAAAGTTAAAGTGTTTCTTTTGCCATCCTGTAATTGATAAATGACCCCATAGCCCTTAATACCTGAAAGTGGAATCATCTGTATTAGTAAGAAAGGCACTGTGTAAAATGCAACAGTATTAAAGTGGAGCCTGCTGTCTTGACCATAATTATCTGTGCCTGTTCAGTTCACTCATAGTAGTATATAGAGTTCCATCGTTGAAAAGGTGCTTAACCTCTAAATTTGACAATGCCATTGTAATTGCCTTTAGTCTTCAAGTTGTATTTATTCTGATATGATACAACTCTGGTGAAAGCACTCGTGTCATCTTGTGCTTATACCGTTGGGCTTAGCCTTAGTCTGCAATGGCTCTCATGTCTATTAGATTCTTCTTGGTTTATTTGATCGAAAGCTACCGACTGGCTATTGTGATCTTGTGATTCCATCGCCCCTTTTTGAATCCCTTTTCCTTGGAAACATAAGTTAGAGATTCAGACACATAAGGTTGCCTGACCAAGGCTGACTTTCTAAAATAGTTTTTGAAAATGCAAGCCTGCATGCTTTTTGTGTGCATTTAACCTTCCAAATTCCATGTCTCCCCCCTCACCAAGTCTCCCTCTGATAATTATTAGTATTACAATGGGTGATCACCACAGCACCAACACAAATTAATGCACTGCCCTTTGGCTAAACTCCCTATTCTGACTATCGTCTTTAGTTTTTCTTTATTTATTGTTTTGTGTTTTAAGCCAGTGAAAACCAGGGACTTGGTGCCATGATTTCTCTTACAGTGCTATTGTGTGAAATTATAATCACTTGTTATGGAATAATTTTTTATAGTCTTTTTCACACCAGATTTTTTTTGTACAGTGGCTTGGTGATACTGATATGTTGCCATGAGTTGATATTGTAACCAATAAAAAGCTTTTAACCAAGGATTTGTTTGTGATCTTAACATTTCTGAGGGTTCCTTTTTTATTTAATTTTTTTTTACATTTGACATTCCTTTTATGTATGCACCGTGCAGTTTAAAATGTATTCGATTCAAAATACCCTCCCATGTGGTGGTTTTGTCAAAGACGTTTCAGAAATCAGTGAACGGTACAATCTTCTTGAATATAAGCTTGAAGCTTGAATATAAGCTTCTTAAAATAGTGCCGAACTATCTTTTAAATTGACCAACCTACCCACTTAATGGCACAATTCATTCGAGATCAAAAGCTAAATTGTCTCTTGCCATTGACTACCGTACATATTTTTTCTGAAATAGGGTCCCATGGTGTTCAACCAGAAAGGAGGGATTTAGGCTCTCTATGCCCAATGACATCTGCTGCAGGTGTAACTTATGGAAGCTGTTTTTACATGTCCATATAGTCTTCACTGAGCCCACACCAACAGATTACTTCCACAGGAATCGCTGCATATACAATGACCTTCAAAAATATTTCAATCTGAAATGACAAGATGCTACTAAGTAGCATTATATCGAAGCAATGTCAATTTGTAGTAGTAGGCCAAGCCCAATGTTGAGATGCAGTCTTGAGGCATGATTGCTCATAACTTCAACAGAATAATCGGGCCTTTAAACATTAAGATTATTTACTTTTTAAATCAAAATGTATTTCTCAATACCAAATATGTGTATGTGATCAAGTAGGAAATAAACAGACACAACATTTGCAATAGTCTTGTTTCTACACAGTAGCATATGTTTTTTAATATCATCTTAAATCAGTAGGTATTTTCAATTCGCATTCTTCAACAAAAAGACTTAATTTACAAAGTGGCAATGTTTCTAGTTCTTTCAACAGATCAGGTCAATTAATAGAAATGAGAAATGTAGAAAATGCATGAGGTTCCAAAAAACTATCTACAGAACAGAATGTCTCATCAGAATTCATTTGTCTCCTTCAAAAATGTGCCCCGGAGAGTAAGCCATACTTGAATTATTTGTCATCCCTTCAAGCTAAAATAATCTTGTTCAACTCGATTTAAGTAGTTCCTGATATTTCATAGATCTTAGTTTTTTTTTTCTTGGACCTAATAGAACAAGATTCAGCTTTGATTAAGAATCAGATCCCCAAACCGGTTTCCCCATTACACTCCTTTTACAAAGAAATATAATTCCCTTCAGAGTTAGTAGTAAAAAGGCATATTCACAGTTAGAAGCACAGTAGTGTCAATGTGCAGCACCTGACCACTAGCCTGTACCCCAAGGTACTTCACTTTGTCTGAAGTTCTTAACACATTGGATGAACTCAAGCATTCACGTGATCAAACCCAGTAGAATTTGTTTTACAAACAGTTCTCTTTGTTGTACAGTTGGTTCCCCAACGTTCTGTCTTTAAAATGTGGTCAACACTTGACTTATACGAGTTTAAAGGCAAAGAGGGAAAAAGAAAATCCTGGGTCCAGTACAGAGAGGGGACGTTGTCTCCTCTTGTCCCCCTTCAACAGCTGGGCAGAGATGGGGAGTTTGGAGTGGCACGGTGAGTCAGCACCAGTCACAGGGTTCTGGGGGCTCAAAAGAAGCCAGGGAGGGGACATAGAGGAGGAGGCTCTATCTGTAGATCAGTGCTGAGGCTCCAAGTACTGCAGCGTGAAGTCCTCCAACTGCTTCTCCAACTCCGTGGCTTTGTGTCTGAGGTAAAAATGATTGAAACGTGAGACGCAATTATTGAACAGTACTCACATCAACTCATACCTGTTCAGCGCATCTTTCCAATCCCCCTATTCAATATATCAGCTTGAGCCTTTGCCATTTCCACACAGCGCCTCGGTAACTCATCCTACAGTGAGCGGGGCCTGATGGAAAGGAGGAGACTGACCGTAGGCTCTTGGAGTGGCTCTGGACCGTCTCCAGCTGCTGCACCTTGGTGGTCAGCCGGCTGATCTCTCCCTCCAGCTCCCTCTGCGTCTGGTCCACCTGCTGGCACAGCCGCGCAAAGGTCGTGGCCATCTCCCTGGGCAACACAAAGGTCACAGCGCAGTGCACGCTTTATTTACTCAGCCCATCACCAAAGATGGGAGGAGAACAGAGCAGGCAGTGTGTGTGTGTGTGTGTGTGTGTGTGTGTGTGTGTGTAAAGAGGTTTTGATTGGGAGGAGACAGATGCAGGCTGACATAAGCCACTACTGCAGGAATAAACAGGCTAAATGTGTAAACTGAAGGTCATCCAATTATTGCGTCATTCTCATCTTCCATTAGTAATGCAATGCAGAACTCCAATACTGATACATGCTGATTCATTGTTACTCAGAAACTGAAACTAGGCCCATTTTTTACTTCTGTAGTCAGGCCACCACTATAGCACTAAATTGAGATAAAATGGTAACTAAGCGTTTATAAGATTCC
The DNA here is from genome assembly GCA_036023535.2 of Galaxias brevipinnis. Taxonomy (NCBI): domain Eukaryota; kingdom Metazoa; phylum Chordata; class Actinopteri; order Galaxiiformes; family Galaxiidae; genus Galaxias; species Galaxias brevipinnis. Next base: position 16,983 of record JAVQIZ010092061.1, read on the forward strand.
TACAAAACATTGGGATATTAATATTTCCAAGCTCAGGAATCTTTATGACACATGTCCTAAGACACAGCACAATCAATCCTTTTCATATTGCCCTTAACACTCGCTCTCTTCATTGTCTATGGCTGCTGTTGCATCAGGAAAAGGGTGAGGTTTCTGAAGATCGTGGGCTTTGAGTTATAAGGTTCCATCTGCATTTTTGTCGAAATTGAGTTTTTTGCACATTTTGAACATTTGGGTGTTTCGTAATGCCTGTGGTGTTATTTTTATTTTTTCATTTTTTGGGGAGAGTGGGTTTAGCAGCTCAGACCAGACTGTTACAGGGTTTACAGAGTGGGTTTAGTGGGTCAGACCAGGCTGTTACAGGGTTTTCAGAGTGGGTTTTAGTGGGTCAGACCAGGCTGTTACAGGGTTTACAGAGTGGGTTTTAGTGGGTCAGACCAGGCTGTTACAGGGTTTACAGAGAGTTGGTTTAGTGGGTCAGACCAGGGTTTACAGAGAGTGGGTTTAGTGGGTCAGACCAGGGTTTACAGAGAGTTGGTTTAGCGGGTCAGACCAGGCTGTTACAGGGTTTACAGAGAGTGGGTTTAGCGGGTCAGACCAGGCTGTTACAGGGTTGACAGAGAGTGGGTTTAGCGGGTCAGTGGGCACTCACTGTTGGACCTGGTGGCTACAGTTGGAGCTGGTGAAGCTGACGATGAGCTGCAGCTTCTCCGTGGCGTAGTTGACAAACTGGCGCTTGAGGGCGCGCTCCTTGGCCTTGGTGGTCCAGGTGAGCTTCTCGTAGAGGAACAGCATGCCGTACAGGGAGGCCGACAGGGCGATCAGACGCCAGCCTAGTGTCCGCCACACCTGTGGGGAAACAAATGGACAGACATGGTTTAGTGTTAGTATTAGTATAGTGTCATCCATTGGCCCATATGGGCAGAACGAGAGACTAAGATATATTTCAGGGCTCCAGACTAACATTTTACACTAGTTTTTCAGTTAGTGGCAGTAGCATAAAAACTGGTGGCAGCTTTTTCTTTTTAAGTATATTATATGAAATCAACATACAATTTTTTTTTAAACGGTAATGAGCTGCAACAATTAATTTATTAACATAACTTACTAATCAATTGAAATAAAAAGTGATCTTGTTCAATATACTATATACTTTGCGTGGGAGAAGGCCAAAATAAGACTCAAAGAACTTACATTGGTGCTACTACTACACAGCACGAGAGACAGAGAAAGAAATGCTGCCAGTGGGTAGGTCAAAGGAGGATAATAAATAATCAAACAAAAACTGTCTGTCATGACTTTAGGATTTTAAGAATAATAAAAAAAAATTTAAAATCAAGTGGCAGGACCGCAAATAATAATTTGTTTTTGTGACAGCGAACAGATTATTGGTGGCAGTCTGGAGTCCTGTATTTGGAGGTCGGACACAATGGAAAATGATTTCCCCCTGCTAACAGTCGGGCTGTCTGGGTTGCCGGATGGACTCACCACGCCGCCCACGATGATCACGCTCATGGAGGTGCGGGAAGTGACGGAGGCCAGGTTGGTTGCCACGGAGAGCATCAGCTCCTCCTGGCTCATGACGGCCGTCTCGGCCTGGTTGGGCTGCACCACGGCTGGGGGTCCAGTGGAGGGGGTGCGAGCCAGGGGCAGTGCGGGCCGCGACACCTGACACGACGAGGAGGGAACACAGAGGAGACGGTTCAGACCTACAACGTTCCTGTCTCTTCTCTTCTCTTAACCAGACTAATTCCCTGCAATGTCTGTCGGTTCTATTTACAGCATCTCCACTACTAAAGTGGTGGGAAAAGTCCATCCCAAATTTACAAGCTTATAAAGAACCTAAATCAGACTGCATGGGCAGAAATGTAAAGGCATGCGGGGTCCCCGTTCCATGCGTGACCTCTACGGAGCCCTGAGGGGTCAGACCTGGAAGCTGTGGTCGACCAGCTGGAGGGCCCGCTGGGCGTTGGCAGGCCCCAGGAAACGGTTGACCACAGCCGACCAACCCAGGGAGAACTGGAACTCAATGTTCTCCTGGAAGTCGCTGCAGAGCGTGGCGCAGTTCAGGTCGTAGCTAAGGTCAAACTTCTTGCTGGGCACCAGCATGTGAATCTGGCTCTGCATGGCGGGGGGCAGCAGAGGCTGCATGCTCTCTGATGGACAGGGGGGTGGGGACACAAAGATAATGGAGAAATGAGAAGAGGTAGGCAAAGATGGAAGGAAAAAGATCATTATGAAACAATTATGTGTACAACGAGACGAGGAGTTGAATTCATCATATCATTCAGGTTAGACCTCGGTCAGCCATTTCCTGAAATTCACTACTATGGTTCCTTAAGGACAACAAGATGCAGAGGGAATAGGTTTGTTAGAATTCCTATCAAGCCAAGAAGAAAACTTCCCTCCCCCTCTATTTGTGATCACATGGTCACACTTATTTCATGAAAGTCCCTGAAGCCGACAATCAAGGGAGGGGGTGACATATAACACCTTCTCAACCGTTATTGTCACAGCCCATTGAATCCCAGGTGGCATGTGTGACACGGCGACGTATGTGTGTGTGTGTGTGCATGAGATGCCCTGATGCAGTAAACAGGGTAAACAGAAGCGGGTGGGTGACAGTGATGAGCCCCCCGGACACAGACGTTTGTCTGGACTTTCTTTAGTTGCTCTTCACCATGGTGGACAGGAAGGAGACCCAAAAGAACTGCCTTGGGCCTTTTACAAACCCTCAGAGAAAGCCCAACAGGGCTCTAACAATACTGGAGCCAGTTCAACATACCAGTCATACCAGGAGGACTGGGAGGAGGACGACTGATTGAAAAGGATTAGCCTTTGAGACAACAAGCAACAAGACATCTACGACTAAGGCTTGGTAAACATGAGCCCATGCTGTACATTGGTTCCGTACCGATCATGTCTTTTTGGGAGGACTGCACACTGGCGTTGACGGCGTCTGAACAGCGGAAGGCCAGGTTCTTGCCCATGCCCTGCTCCACGTGGGACAGGAGGTCCTGTCAGAGGTCAACAGCAAAAGGTCAGGGGTCAAAGTGTGTCATAAAAACAGAGGAAAAAAACGGAAAGTCTAAGAATGGGCCTAATGGCTAGAAGTGTTGTGCTTGTTACATGAGCAACTGTGTAAAGACAACACAAACTGAAATCACAACATCAAACTAAAGTCATAATGAAGTGTAAAACGCTGAGTCTGCAAACCAAACCCCTTTCTGGTCAGTTCTCTAAGACTTTATGTTTGGAGTAGAAGACAGGCCTCACCGACTTGTAAATCTTCAGGACGTGAGGGGAGGGGTGGAAGTCAGCATGAAACTCGTCGATGATCACGTTGAGACGACAGATCTCCTCGCCCATGGCACTGGACACCTGGACAACACACACACACACACACACACACACACACACACACACACACACACTATATACTATATATTGATGTATGTGGTGCTCACAATCAGCCGAACGAGGCAGAACGCCTCCACGGCTGCTTCAATCTCGACTAGGCCAGGTAAAACAGCGCCCTGGTTATCTGGGAAAGCTCATGATTGGTGTGCACACCTAAACGTGATGCAGCCACGTAGGGCATCACGTTAAACGACAGACAGAGGTCCACTGACAAAGCAACCCAAAACTCGGGGTGCTTTACCCAGGACCACAGTGTATTTCTATAGGTGTGGTGCAGGTCCTGCCCTCTGTGTTACCTTGGCCTGCACGTCCTCTGTGATGCTCTTGATCTTCTTCTTGATGTCCTCGATCAGCAGGTTGAGCTGGCCCTTCACAAACTCCAGACGGTCCATCTGATACTCCCGGTCCTCCAACGCCGCCACTCTGTGGGCCCGCCGACAGGAAGAGAGTCAAACACAGGACATACTGAAGAATGCCTACGTAAAGAAGGGTGAAGAGGCTGGGATGCACAGTTGGTAGGTTGGCTATTGCTGCAGAATAATAGTTTTATAATAGTTTTATATATAGCTCTCTCTCTGCGTGTGGATGCGTATTTTATTGTACAATTTGGATATATATATAGAGAGCGATATATAAAACTATTATTCTGCAGTAATAGCCAACCTATCTATATACATATATAGATATAGATAGAGGCACAGTCATACAATGCAGTGAGTCTACACAGGCGTGGTAGGTGTGGGGAGCGTGGTAAGCTAGCCCACACCACTGCAGGAGCGGGAGGTGAACCACTGCGACGAGACACCCACCTCTTTTCAGCAGCCTCGATGTTGATGGAGTCCATGATGGATTTGACCCTTTCAGTGATCTGCTTGGCCCTGATCGTGTGCTGCTCAAACTTTGTTTTCACTGCTGACTGCGAGATACACTCCTGCGAGGCCATAGCACACACATTACTGGGACTGAACAGTGGATGCTGTGGAGCGAGCGTGGGTCACAAAACACACACTCGCCGCGGGGCCCAAGAGTGAACAAGGTACACACCTGCTACAGCCACTCACTGAGAAGAGGAAAGGGGAAGAAGCAGCAGCAGTGTGTGTATCCTGTGGCCCTCAGCCTGCACTTGTCACAGTAATGTGTTGGTAAAGCAATAGCAAAATCATATGAATAAAAGGTCAAATCAATACAACGAAGAAAGGGAAATAACACACTCTAGTGCTAGAACTGGGCAAAGGATGGTATTGGAAATACAATACGAAACAAAACAAACTCAGACAAGACCAAATGCAGGCAACAGAACATGATGAAACTAAATGACTCAAAAACCAGACGAAACGAACGTTGAACTCAAAGAGACATGCCCTCGCCTAAGTCAATCTAGACTTCAGCAATGAAGACACAGAATGATGAGAACTTGCACATTGACTGGTCTAGGGTCTGGGGTTTGGAGGCGTGTGATCGGTGGAGAGACGTATCCAGTCCAGAGCCATCCGGAGGCCGAGACTAGAGGAGCGACTCACAGCGCAGGTTTGTAAAGATAAGGTGTTTCAAAGGGTTAACTGGCTGTGTCCGGACAGGACACCTCCCTCCCCATTTAACACTGCTCGTTCACACAAAGCCCTAAAACACTGACACGCACACCCCCATTCGTCTGGACAGCAACGGCTCATGGACTATATCCCCCTGCCACTTGCTAAGAGTACTAAATCTAAGAACAGCTTGTACTGTTCTGGTCATGTTCCCCGCTCACCCTACAACAGGGAATGCACACACAGGGAGAGGAAGGCATTTGCCTATCTCTATATCATCCCTCCTCAACCTCAGTCCGTGTTTATCCTGTGTGCAGTGGATTCTAGTGAAACTGGTTTGGCGTAATCGTTCTTTGATTTTGTCTGGCCTCAGCCTTGTGGAAAAAGCTTTGGCATTGCTGCCATTATACCTGTCTGGTACACGCTTTCACTTTCTATATGACAAAGAGCTAGGCTAGGCACTCATCGGATCTATGACGGACACTTCTTCCAAGGCAGCTGCTTGTAACAACATGCCACAACACCGCAACTCCGACAGGGAGACACACAGACACCCTGGCACTTGCCTCGAACGTCCTCTCGAAGTTCTGGAACTCTTTCAGCCTCTCCTGGAAGCCCTCAGCTAAAGCTCCACCTGTTGGATAAGGATCTTTATCAGTTTGGCACGACACACAGCGGAACAGTAGTCATTCCAAACCAAAGCTACCAACACTCGCCACTGAAAGGGGATACAACATCTAAATTTAATTAATTGAGCTTAAATAAACTGAATACATTTAATTTGTAATTAATTTAAGCAGAAATATAGAAACGCAACCCCCAAAAATGTAGTGAGACAAAAGCACTTGGATGATGTCTCTAGAACATTCAATAGGCAGGTGAAAAGGCCACACTGAGACACAGATAGCTGGCGTTAAGGCTAAAAGTGGCGCTCACAAGACCCCGGACCACTCTAGAGGTCAGTGGGCGACCGTGTGAGACTAACGATTACTCAAGTAGACTGCTGGTCCCATGTGAGCTGTGGGATTGTCAGAGCTGGGCCAGGTCAAGCCTGTGTTGGGCCTCTGCTACACTGGAGGAGGTCTGACTTGGACAGGCACAGTGATTATTGAAAGTAACGACACACTGCAGAAAGGATGGCTCCTCTTGAGCCGGCTCGCCCGTCCCACATGCAGCGCGTGCGCACGCACGCACACACACACACACACACACACAGCGGGCTTACCGGTTTCGGGCATACCCTGGGCCCGCTGCATGCGGGAGTTTAGCACCTCTTTGGCCGACACAAAGAATATGCGGTTCGGTGCCTGCTCGCGATCCACCACCTTCAGCTCCTCTACCAGGAAGTTGACACAGCGATCCGTGTGCTGCTTCCGCACCTGCAGGGAGAAACGGCAGCTAACGTCTAAGTGGAATACGTCAGGCGACCCAGTCGTTTGCTCACCCAACATCTTTACTACATATTTCTAATGTTGTTGTAATGTTTTTATAAACACACAAGGCCTGCTAGGTGAATTGCTGTGGATTAGGCAAGGCCATTGCTAGAACAACAGCCACGTGAAGCAGGAGACTCACATCCTCCATATACTCAGGCTCGTTGGCCGAGGCATCCCAGCGGTTGTTGAGGATGAAGATGTTGGGCTTTGACAGGCGCTCGTTCACCTTGTGGAAGAAGTGCTTCTCCTGCAGGACACAGATGGCAAGAGATAACACACATACCCAAACAACGTGAAGGCTAGCTGAGTGCAAACATTCATAGTTTTACGAGAACTGTTCTGTAAATTTGGTCTGTCATACTTAAATGGCAGTGAAACACTGAGAAGACAGGACCACAGGTTTCTAAGATGGAGACGAATTAAACCCGACATAGATCCAAAGGCTCGTAAGGGGACTCAGATTGACCAGATAAGTGGTAAAGCTTCAGCTCCACACTACACTTAAACAGGGTGAAAAGGAGCTCTGTCCCTTTAAGAGACTGGGGTGGGTGGGATAACAAGCCCAGTGATTGACTGTGTGCCCTGCTCGACATAACCTGAATGCCTGAGAAATAAACAGAGTGGGGCCTGTGTGCTGTTGCTGGCCAAAATGGAGCCTGCCATAGCCCTTCTTCGCTGTTCCCTATTACAATTATAGAATTTAAACAGGACGTACTTTTTCTTGCCTTTCTTTAGGCCAAGCATCATGGGATTAGGAAAGTCACATTCTTAACCAAAAGGATCAAAACGGTCCAACATTCCTGACCGCTTGGACTTGGCATTTAATCATTTAATAACTTTCATTGCGTAACATTATTGTACAAAAGCAAAACTTTTTTTTATTAAATATCATCTAGCATTACACAGATTAGCAGAATATCTGACGACGCCTTTGCACTTGGTGGCAAGTCAAATGTGCCCGACAGAAAGCAGAGTCAGACCCTCCGATGGGGAGACCGTCTTTACCGTGTTCATGAGGGTAGACTCAGAGTTGGCCACTAGCACAAACACATCGGCGTCCAGGCAGAACTTGTCGATCCAGCTGTCGAGCTGTGTAGTGACATCTGTCCCGGGGCTGCAGGACGGGTTACAGTGGATCAGGGGTCAAAAGGTGACACAGACACAACACGATACATGGAAACCCAAACAGGTCATAAGTAGGAAGAACTGTGAAGGATGTAAATAAAAAATGGGCAAGATTGGGGTTACTCCAGCCGCTTCACTTATGTTGCACAATACACATAAACGTGTATTTACGTTAACAACCCTAATGTATACTATAGCACTTGACAGCCTCAAGATACAACACACTCAAAACTGGCAGATGTCAATGGATGCTGTAGTTTTGGGTGTTCTTCAGCAGCCCCATTACGTCTCGTACCTGTCCACCAGGACCAGGTCGTCTCTGAGAAGGGCACACTTGGACTTGGGCCAGAACACTCGGACCAGGCAGCCAGCGTCTAGGCTCTCGTCCATGTGGAGCGCGTGCGCTAACTGGTTCACCGTCTAGAAAAGAAAACGGGGGCAGAGCTCAGGCAACCATTGACAGGACCTCAAGCATTCTCATACTCCCCACACCATTATGCAGAAGCCCCATGTTGCATTCAAGACTGGAAAAAATATGTGTATGACATAAATCACCATGGAATCACATTTGGCCACAATCTGCCTGCTTAACGTCAGAGTGACAATCTACTAAACTCCACCACCATCATTACATTAAATATCTACTGCAGAACTTGGCTGTGACCTTGTAAAAGCATTTGCTCTTTAACCTGTTCACACCACGGTAAACATCCTGTATTTGTGTTTCAGTTCAACACACAGTTGATAGCTGAACCACTATCTGCCCTGCACAATCAAAGGTGTGTGTTCAAAATAGTCATCTTAAATACAAAGTTAACAGACATCCTATTGAAGGGCAGGCTTTTATGGTTGCAGTAAGGCAAGCAAAGCAATACATCTTGGGCATTGGCTGCTATTGGTGAAGAGAGGCAATTTAGCCAGTGGCCTTCTCAATCTGGTGATCTGTTTGAACTCCAAACTGTGTCTCTGAACGCAGCTGTTATCTTTAAGCCCTGTATTTGTATGTTCAGCTTGTCAAAAACACAGCACGTTGAACAAATTCCATTTGTGCCGGGTCAAGTCCATACTAAAACGCAAATCAGAGCATTCCAATGAATGTAAAATCTCAATTCAGTCTTTGTATGATATGATTACCCACCTTGATGCTCTTCTCCTCCTCTGAACCTTCAGTCTTGAGGTAGGCCTTCTCCTCGTCGGTGCCCTCCACGCTCAGGAAACAGTTGGTGGTGTGGCCAATACCACTGGGCAGCACCCTGTCCCTTAACATGGCATTGACTACTGTGCTCTTCCCGTTACTCGTCCTGTAGAACACAACCCAACATTTGGACTGTGTGGTATTTTCATAGTCTAACAGATCTGACTGGGAAGGCATATGGCACTTACATGCCTGAGGTGATTAACATCATGCATTTATAGATTTTGGCTTGTCAGTGTTCCTCCTCTTCTTCACTGTACCCAGTTTACTACGTAAAATTCTATCCATGAACTTTAGACTTAGCTGTAGATGAACCAAAATGAATGTGGAACTATTTACCTGCCAAAGAAAGCCACCTTCATGTGTCGACGTGCAAGAACCTCTTTGATAATCGTCAGCTTGCCAGCATATGACTGAATTTGTTCCTTTTGGTCCTGGCTTGCAATGTTTTCCAAAGCTTCATTTTGACTGGTTTCTGTCAGTAAATTAAACAACAATTAACATCCACATAATAAAATCAGTTCAACTAGACACAAAATGAATTACCTCAAATAACGTTACACTAACCTTCAACAAACTCTGAAGTTTCTTTCACGTAGTCAAGCAATTGTTCAAACACATCACTGATCTTCTTCTTGGCTATAACAAAGCGCTTCAGTGGAGAGAAGTCCCCCTGCGCAGAGTCCGTTCTCTTGAGTGAAGGGGCCGAAGCCATATTTTTCAATCTTGGAGGCAGATCATGTCCAAATAGAGATTTAGAATTCTACAGATAGTAACTAAATGATAAGCAAATAATTAGATAACGTTCCAACAGTCAATATCACGTAATTGTTAGCTTCACAGCTAAGCATTGATTTTATGTAAGTTTCAACTCCAGTAATTATTAAAGCTAATGTGTTCCCAGTTAACATCGGCAGCCTGGTTTGACGCGTTTGTGTCTTATATGACCAAACAACTGGCTAGCCACGTTAGCTTGCAATCTCTCATTCCGATACAGCTGTTTTGTAATGACGATACTCGAGTGTTGTGAACTTGTGACCAGGCTAGTCTAGTAGAGGCTGTTCTCCAAGCAGAGCTAGCTAGCCAGAGCTAACGTTAAGTAAGGCATGTTAGCTAGCAAAAGGCTAAAGTTAACCAGCTAGCTATCATTAGCTAGGTTAATATTTCTGGGAACAATATCGCAGAAAAACTTACCAAAATCGAAGTCAAGACAATTGCAACCTTTATTTCATGCCAGAAACATACCCTATTATGTAATAATCAATATGTAACACATAACATAACTATAAAGGCTAGAGATAGAGGTGACTTGCTGACAATCTAGCTGCTACTAGCGGTCAGAACAAGGAGGTGGGTCACACTGACGAAAGCATGGCTAAATTGATATATCCAATCAACGGACAAAGAATGTATCCAACGCCCTAAATCCCCCCCTCTGTCTGGGGGCTCTTGGCTAATTCATCCTCCCATTAGTGGAATAGCTTGCTACAATCCTTGCTGTATAAATGGCTATAAATTATAATATAGTATGTTTTACACTCATACAAGAGGGGGGCTTCATGTGACCATGATAATAAAAGTCGTATTATATCATACAATTACGTTACAAAAGTTACAAGGAGTTCAAAACCACATTAATATACAGAACCGCTACATGAAGTTCAAAAGCACCCGAGTAGCCTAAAACATAGGAAACCGCAAGAGGTAACTCACTAACTGACCCCGTTATGGTGACCAAAATGTTCAAATACCAATCGTTTGGACAAACATTATTAAGTAGTAAAATAACATAGGCCTAAGTGTGGCTCTGCTTGTGATGCCATAGTTCTCAGGTTTGGACTATATTGCCGAATGACATCTTTGAGTGGGCTCAAAAGTACACTACATTTTACAGTCATACAGGAATAAACAGGCCAGGCCACAGCAAATATATAGTTTGAAATTAAACATTATTTCCCACAACGCGTTAATTTTCACATGTAGGCCCATGAAGCCGTTCAATTGGAAGGAACGCCTCGCACCTGTGACCTGTGAATGACAGCCCACCCCAAACTGACTAAGTTTATAGCCTAGTTATACCCACCACGACGTGCGCCCATTGAAACATCTGAACTCGGACCTTAAGCATCGCCTCACGAAGGACTCAGAGTAGGCCTATTTGTTATCAATACTGATCATCAATACTCCCTGGAATATACAAATTTTTTCTTACTGTAATTTTTTGAAAAATTCAGAACATATGATGGAGAATTAAAATGGTGAGGAAGAAAAAGGTTTTGGTGTTTGAGTAAGTATATTGTTCTTTGCTTTTTGTTGTTTTAGTTTTTAGTTAGGTCCGAAAACCTGTTGGTTATTTGTTACTATTTTTTGCCAAGTTCTGCCATAGCTGCATCTATTTACGTAGACACATTACATTTAATGGCAGAGCTTAGTATGGTTTAATGTTCGGGCATCATGAATTAGTGATAACATGGATACACACATTGCTCTCCTGTGGTGATATAGATTTCACTGCATGCTGGCAAAATTGCGTATATTATCATGATGTAGACCTAGTGCATTTAACATGTACACATCTCCATAATAACTAGAAAGTTAATTTTAGCTTGTTTTGGTGAATAAGTGTGATGTTTTTAGGGAAACAACATAGGCTAAAACTATTTTTCTGTCACTTTCTCCATTATGTTGGTGCCTTTGTATGTGTGTCACAAGAGCGCCTGTGTGTATTGTTTGTGTGTGTTGTGTTTGAGTTTGGCGTGAGTGTGTGGCTCTGTGTTTGACTGTGTGTATGTATGTATGTGTGACTGACCTTTACATTGTAACCACCCTATCCAGCATTCTCTCTTTGATGGGTTTTAAAATAATAATTAATTAAATAGTTCAATTTGTCAAAATGTGTAGCCACACACAGTATACCCAAGTCATACATAAAATGCTAAATATATTGTCATGATCATTTACTATTTAGTTACTTGCATAACAAAAGTATTTAAATGGGTTTGACCCATCCGATGCATTCCACAGCACAATAAAGTGTTTTCCAACCCTATGGTCTCATCCTTAGTCTCTTTTTACAGAATTTGTGGAAGCATGATGTGGAATGGATAAACAGAGAGAATCTTCTAATGTAAGTCATAATGAACTAGTGGAATGTAATATGTACCGACTAGCATACCAATATCTTTTTATATACAGTATGTATTTATAAAATTTGATGAGGCAATCTGATTCCAAAGGGTACCTCCAACAAAAGGTCAGGAGCCGTTTTATAAGGGCCCTTTGGGAGAAAATAACAAAAACAGCTCAAATATGTATGACAGATTTTTTACAATTGAGTTAATAGAATTCTATGTGAATATTCTGGTCTCTGCCCGCCTGTTTAGATGGCCTCCAATGACCCCGACCTTCCTGACCCCCCTGGTGACCCCCGACCTGGTGACCTCATTGAGATCTTCCGACCAGCCTATCAGCACTGGGCCCTGTATCTGGGAGATGGTTACATCATCAACTTGACTCCTGTTGGTGAGTAAGAACCAGTACGCTTACCATAAAATGTAATAGTCGACACCGAAGACGTCCACAGATTTCACTTTGCCTGACACCAACATGTGGGTTTGGGAATTTGCTTCGTCAAATAAAATGTACTCTGTGTTGAAGAGTATACAGTACGAAGAAGCAACTTGCTGTGTCTCAGAAGTATTTTGATTGTTATGTCTTCACACTGGACTGGAGGACAGTTGCCCACAAGGGTCCTTTTTTTCCTTTGTCCATGAGTGTTTGAGGAAATACCTTTGCTATTTAGCCAGTTGGTGCTCTATCGACCATCAGCTAGATGATTAGGCAGTCTTCATACACACAATGCTTTGATTTACCTCTGCTTCCTCTAGATGAGAGTCAGGCAGCAGCCATGTCCAGTGCCAAGTCTGTCTTCAGTCGCAAAGCTGTGGTCCGCATGCAGCTGTTGAAGGAGGTGGTGGGAAGTGACTCGTACTGTGTGAACAACAAATATGACGACAACCACACCCCCCTGCCCATCTGTGAAATTATTGAACGATCACAAGTTCTCATTGGTCAAGAGGTGTCCTATGACCTGCTGGGTAGCAACTGCGAGCACTTTGTAACCCTGCTGCGCTACGGAGAAGGGGTGTCTGAACAGGTCTGGCATCCTTGCTTTTATACTATCTTATATTAATAATAATGAATAATAAATTGCATTTGACATAGCGCTCTTCAATGCACCCAAAACATCTTGACCTATAGGGTGACTCACAGTATGGTCACCCTTTTTTCTTTTTGTGTTCCTTATCTTAATCCAAAGCCTGTCATACCATCTCTTAAATTACCATCACAATTTTCAGTGTAGCCACTTCTGTGAGCCATCTTAATTCCACCTTTTCTTTTAGTGTAAAGTCTTCATTTGACAATGCAAGTATATATTAATTTCACATAACTAAACATAAAATGTTATTTCTGTAAATGTTTCTGATTTTGTGTTTGTAGGCCACACGAGCCATTGGAGCAATCAGTTTGGTAACAGCTGCAGCCAGTGCATTCTCTGTACTGGGCTTGATCAATAACCGCTCCAGGAACCGACCCTTCTAAAACCACTGGTACTCTAAGGATACAAACACGTTTTGGCTGAAGATTTCTTAACTTACAGTTTTACCTTTCATAAAAGCACATTGGTTGCATCCTTAAATGTGACATAGATGTAATAATACTTAACTTATAGACATACAACCAAATTCTCTTTAGGCAACAAATTAAACATTAAATTGTTCGATGGACAAAAAATGTATATAGCTATAAATCTAGTTAGTGCATTGCTTCATTGGAATGAGAACCAAATAATGACCTGAAACATTGAAAACAGTGATTAAATTTAGCAGAATGTAATCTCTCTTGAGTGAAATATAATAAAGGATATAATCCCAAATCTCTCTGTTGCCATTGTTATATTATTACTCACAGCTATTGATATACCTTCACATCCCCTCTCTCTCTCTCTCTCTCTCTCTCTCTCTCTCTCTCTCTCACCCATGGACACACAATACTTTTGCATTAACATGTGTAATGTGTAAAAAATATTGCGTGATACATATTCATATTTATATATTTATATATATATATATATATATATATATATATATATATATATAGCCTGGGTC